>CAJNIZ010004784.1:0-20758 GCA_905231905.1 Symbiodinium pilosum | reverse complement strand
CGCTAAAGCATAAAAAAGTGGTCTCGTTATGTGGGGGGGACCATCTCGTTTTACAGACTAAACGCATGATTTCCAGGACTTTTGACGGACGCTAGACATGTTTCCAGAGACGGAACTTTAGTCCGTCGCTCACATAATGCATGTCTGTACCTGGCTTTCTCTTTGTCATGTCTTTCTACTTATCACAGGGTGAAATAAGGGTGGTAACATATGTCTGTACCTTGGTTTTCCCTCTGTCATGACATGTCCTTCTAGCTATCGCAAGGTAAAAAGGGGTGGTTTTAAGATACGTCTGCACCTGCGTCATGTCTTTCTACTTGTTGCAAAGGCCAGAGGGGTGCCTTTAACGTATGTCTATACTTTGGCTTTCCCTTGGTCATGTCCTTCTACTTATCGCAAGGTGAAAAGGGTGCGGTTTTAACACATGTCTGTACCTGGCTTTCCCTGTGTCATGTCTTCATACTTATTCCGGGGTAAGAAGGGGGTGGTTTTAACTTGTGTCCGTACCTGGCTTTCCCTGTGTCATGCTGATTTGTTAACATATGTTTGTACCTGCCTATGTCCTGACTCATAAGTTTTTCCTAGCGCGTGCCATTTATTTTCCTGACTCGTGGTCTTTTGCGTGACTCGCGCATGTTTTCCTGACTCTTGCCTTTTGTTTTTCCTGACTCGTGCCTTTTCTTTTTCCTGACTCGTGCCCTTTCTTTTTGCTGACTGGTGCCTTTTCTTTTCCCTGACTCGTGACTTTCCTTTTCCTGACTCGTGACTCTTTTTATTCACTCGTGCTTCGTTTCCCTTGTGCTCACTACTCAATCAGTTTCAGCTGAAAGCCAAAACTTTTGGACGTGCTGAAACTGAGAGCTTCCGCGAACCACCTTTCCAGTCTAGTGAGTCAGCAGCTACAGAAGCCACAGCAGCAGCGGCAGCGGCGGCGGCGGTGGTGGCAGTGGCCGGCTCAACAGGAGGAGTGTAACAGTAGAAATATCTTGACGTAATAGCAGCAGCAACAATAGCAGCAGCAGCTGGGAGGCAACACTCAACAGAATGATTTCAGTACCCAAGCCAACAATGTCAGTTACAACAACAGTAACGGCTTCGAGGGCAGCTGCAACAGCAGCAGCGAGCTGGCAACAGAAGTTGACGTCCTTGGCCACTGGCCGCTCTGCAGCAACATTGGAAAAGCGGCCGAAGCACCATGCCTCCATTTGGGAAGCTTTCGCCCGGCCTACCTCCACCCCACCACCATTGTCTTACCTAAGTGCTGCCTTAGTTCCTCAGTATGCAAATCGTTAGGCTTCCATTTTGCTGCTGATAGAAGAAGAGGACCCCAAGGGCACACACACTAAAGGAGAGGCGCTCTTAAGTTAACGCATCCTAAGCATGGATTGTTGTCTGAACTGTTGGAGGTCCCAATGATCAATACCCGAGCGCTCTTGCGGCAGGGTAGTTGGATTCCATTTTTGAACCTGCAAGCACCAGAATCTGCAATCCTAAGCAAGCCCAGCATGACAGCCTTGTCCAACATAGAAACTCTTACACCCTTCAAGAAGCCGGAGATCTACAATTTACATCACGCCCGCAGAAGTCCTCATGGCAGCCCTGCATACCAAGCCACTTCAGTACGACCTTTTCAAAGAGAGCGTAAGCCCAACCCAACCTGCTTGGCCATCTGTATCCCGGACGCTTGCGGTATCCTTTCGCGGGTAGGACCCTAGAGACTGCGTGGGAAAGAAAAAAAGCAAAACGATGTAGGGGGTCAGGGGCATGTATCTAGATGGCCCAGCCTTGTTCTGGGTTTTGCCGGGTTAGGTTTGGCTAGAGTTGATAAGCGATTTCCACTCAGGGCTAATGTTTGCGTAGCTCACAGGAGATTCAGTTGGGGAGAATTGGAAGGTGATGTTTTAGGCCTTCTGGGCCTTTGGAGCTACTCTATAATGCCCGCGCTGGTGGACAGCTGCATCATTCGGGAATATTCGGGAACAATGTGATAAGCTTGAAGATTCAGGGATGTGAGCTGAATACACTATCGCCTTTATGCCTGGCATCCCCGAACCAGGGCAGAGCATGGTTAGAAACACACTTTGCATCAAAGCTTTGTGAGCCTGCCAACTTTTCAGGCTATTTCTGGCCGTCATCCTTGCTTTGAGGCCCTCTGCACTTCATTGTTTGCTCTGTGACTCTATTAAGGCAGACAGTCATGTCTTTTCGTCCTCTTGTTGACCCTTTTGAGGCGACATGTTGCGACTTATGCTCTGGTGGAGGGTAGTGTCTGAACGACCGTGATAGAGCCGAGCCACCTCTTTATCAGTGCCAGGCGCAACATTCCAAGCCCGCGCTTTTGGCTCTGCCCCAGTCGATGGCAGAGCGTAGTCAAGGTGGCAACATCCTAGGGTTGAGGGGTGAATCAAGGATCAAAGCTCAAAGGGCTCAAGCAGACTCAAACCCCACATCTTGGCGCGCTTTTACGACTAAAGTTTCGCAAGAACTCTGTGGCAGATCCAGCCTGCTTTTCGTGTTCTCCTCCTAACCAGTCTAGAATCCTTTGAAGAGTCACATTGCCAACGTTCGCCAAAAAGCCACCAAACCCACACAGAGCCCTCAGTCTTCGTACTTTCAGTGACCTGATGTAGACACACAGTGTGTAGGACACATTAGACTAGTGTCAAGCATGCTAAGTCGGGCTTGGCTGCTTACTTCGAGTAGCTTAGTGGTTAGGGCAGGTGCCAAATACAACTCCAGATGCAAAGCAATCCAAGACACCAAATGCTCACAGTCGGTTGGGCGTAGTTGCCCCAACAGCTTCTCCAGCTCTGTAGGCCTAATCTGTTCTTCATTATAGGCTAGAGCGCTACAAGCACTTATGGTAATTATGAACAAAACGTAGACCGCCTAAATACCCACAATAACCTTGTCGAACAGAAGTGAGTGGTTACTACGAACTGAAGGGGTGCAGTTAGCTAAATGAATGCAGAAACCTAGCGAACGAACAGCGAAATGAGACCTGTGCATAGCGAACTGGGCTTGACATGCACCCCCCCTATTAGAAGCTCTGCAACAATGGACTGAACCCACTAAATGAAGCTAACATGCACCTCTAAAGTTGCAGCAGCAGCAGTATCAGCAGCAGTAGCATCTCATTGGAAAATTGTCTTGTGCCATGGTCGCGCAACGACACCGCAATGCTATCCGAACGATACCCTAAATGTTGTAACTGGAAATCTATCCTGGCGTATCTTGAGACCACATGGGTTGGGCAATCCTCGTGGGGCTGTGCATTTGAATCTCGCTTTATATCCCCATACATCCCTTGTCGTTTGGAGGTAGAACCCAAAATTGCTCTGACATGTGGGTACGACCCTGGAAACCCATTCCCCTCTCATAGCACGATTCAAACCATCTTTCGGTTCTCGTCGGTGAGTATATGAATCCTTTTGCTTTATGCTGACCTCAACTTCCAACATCTTAACATACGAGGGTTGCTAGGGAATACATGTCATCCAGAGCTCATGTGTGTTTTTCTAGTTGCTTCTCATACAATCTGTTGTGGTCCAATCAGCATATGCATAATTGGATTTGTTTAAAAGCATCGCTTGTATCTTCAACTCAGAGTTGAAGATCCCCTCTACACCGCAAGAATGGTCGACTCATGACATTGCTTTCCTTCATGGGCTGGCAACAGAACCAGTCCAAAGGACGCCTGTCCTGACCTTCTGCACATAGGCTATATTGTTGTGATATGTATCTGGGAGCTGTGGGAAGGCAACAAAACCGATCGGGATGTACCATTCTTTGCAAGAAGTAAACGTCCCAGGCACGATGTTGCTTCGGCGAGTTTGAGGCGCAGCTGCCGTGCCATGCCATGGCTTTCTGGTGTGGTGGTAGTGCTGTTGATGGTCATGATGGTTGCGGTGGGCAAAACCAATCATAGAAACATAATAAAGATGATGGCCTGACATGGCGAATACTTAGAGCTGGTCCGAAGTCTGACGATAGCGATGGCAAGGCTTAAATTCTTGCACTGATGCGTTCTACTCTAGGACCAACATGTTCCAGGCTTCTCATCATTGCGCAAGAGGCACATGGAAACATGCCGGCTCTCTTCATACGAAGAATGACTGTTCAAAGGAAGGCTTTCCTACTCATGCTGTTGAGACAGTGCCACTTCAAACGCGCCTGAAGCCTGACCTCAACTAATGTGTGGTGCTACATGTTTCGTGACGACAGACAATGCAGGACGGGACATGTTTATTCGGTGCTGTTTAGTGTTGCAGCTGCTTGGATTCCGCCGTCAGGTTGGCTAAAAGAAGGGCTAGACAAGCGAACACATGGGCAAGCGCTTGGTCACATGCGCAGAAGAATGCGCCGAAGAGTAGGACTCCTTGGACGGACATCATAATCTGCCCGGGACGGGCTCATTTCTTGCAACACATATGTGCAGGGGGTGTTGGACCGCTCACGCAAATCTATACGTTCACTGTCTGGTATAACGTATGAAAATACAACGCTATACCGTGCTATGCGCAAAAAGTCGTGTTGCGGGGCTCATTTCTTGACCACACCCCATACTCAGAGAAATAGACCTGGGAGCCCCCGACGGCAGGGCCCCTTATTAAGGGTGTGTGTGTGTGTGTGTAGAATCCCATTGGGAGTCCTTTCTAAATCCCTATCATGGTTGCAACGTAAGCTACCCATACAGCGCCTTTGAGCACCACGCCGCAAGCTCCACGGTATGAGAATGAGGGAGATTCACAGCAATTCTGGGTGCCTTTTTCATGTTTGTTTGTGATGCATCTGGTGTACATGGGGGAAAGGTGGAGTTTCTTGTGAAATGAATTCTTGGATCCCCGCATCCCAAAACCTACCATCATGCTTCGTCATTGAAAGCTGTAGAATGCGAGCACGCAACTGGTGCATTTGGAAACCTACATGTTGCTTGAGCTGAATAGGTTCTGGCCTGCTTTGATCAACCCACTTAGAGCATATTAGATTTGTACAGCAAACGTGTCAGTGCCTCAACGGCCGTCCAAGCATAAGCCTACAAAGGATCCTAAAATTCTCAGGCTACATAATTTATAGTTTTGAGAACCACCGAAGGAATCATACTGCGCCGTCGCAGAAGGCCTGCAACTCTGCAGCCTACAGGTCCTGCTGTGAGGAGTTACTCAGGGGGAACCTGCCTGCAAGTCGGTTGGAGAGGTTTATAGTTGAACATGCTTGGTTACCTAACCTCAACACCCCGGAAAGTAGCCCTCTGATTCACCGCCAATCTCCGCGACTGACCCCAGCAGAGATTTTGGGTGGTCGCATGGCTGGACGACACGCCAAGAGTGTTGTCGACTTCAAAACAATGCCCATGTATTCGTACAGGCCCAAACACCATTACAAGGTTGAAAGTAGGAGCATGAGCCAGCTGCGTAATCAATTCTACCAACAGCTTTTTTTCATGCTCTACGTCTCCTTCTCTGGGACCTCACCGCGTCATCTTCTGCCTTGGCAGGGGATATAGATAGCTTCTGTTCTAGAATATCTGGATGTTCAAGAATTCTCTGTCTGCCTCACGGTTTGCCAGTTCGGGCTCGGCTCAGTGGCGGCTGCGGCTTTGGCGGGACCCCGCGGCCAAAGAGATCCTTCGTGGTGGCTGAGGCTCCGAGGAGGACGAGGGCGGGAGGAAAGAAAGGGGTTTTGGAGGGAGAAGTCTCCTAGCGGTAGTCGTGCGTCGGCTTGTGATTTTCTGCGAATGTTTTCGTCAGTTCAGAAGAGCCCTATAGAAGTCGCAGGAAACAAGTTCTGAGTTCACGAAGAATCGGCGATGGTCGACTCTTCCACTGCGTGGTAGTCAGACAATTAAGCGGTATAGGCACATTTCTCCGCAACGTGCTGTCCTATCTGCGAGGCTGGCCATGGTGCTGTCTTAACAACAAGCTGCCACATGACAAGGGAAAAGCCAACCTGCACATGGAACTGGCAAACATGGAATGCTGGTGCTCGTTTTTGAGCATCTTGCCTGACCCAGTGGAGGCTGTCGGACGCACCAGGTCAAACATAGGCATTAACCGCGCTCTGGGCGCCGTGTTTCTCCGATGATGACAGCTTGACTCCGCGTTGCAAGTATTAGGGGTCAGGAGTGTGACGCACTGAGTCAAATGGAAAGGACAGCTTCATCAACAAAACAATAAATATTTCACGGCTACCCAGCTCAGCGAATTTCGTGTTGCTTTCCCGGTTTGCCTTTTCGTGGCATTGGAAAGGAAAGCGTGCCACTTCCTGGTGGGGCTAAAGATGGGCAAGCTCTTCGTCACAACTCGAATGCTTCTCAATGACCAATGTGAACATACCCCAGCACCAGGAGGGCGGACATTACATTTACTGGTTCGTCACGGATCCTGTCACTGATCCCGGAGAAAATTGTGAAGCTGATATGCTGCGGCTCCCGGTTATGGATGTTGCTGCGCGCAGATGCTTGTAATTGGAGTTGTCCAGAACGTCTTGCCTCGGCCAGAACATGCCGGAAACAACTAAATAGGATTCCATTGGTACACACTCCCAATCAAAATTACAGTAAAAAAACACGTGTTCAAATGCTTACGCTTACACCCTTGCAGGAGAACTGTTCACCTTACAGGCTTTGCGGGCCGCAATCCGAGGAGCACGTTGAGATGCTTCTCCCCAGGACTATCCGGACCCTTCTCGCTGCGCGGGCTGCCGGGCGGGGCGTTCGTCGTGATGTGTTCCTGGCGGGTGCGGGTTGCGGTGTGACACAGAATTTTAAGATGCAGGGGTGGCGGAAGGCGTTACAAAGCCTGACGCCACACCTTCCGAGACACGGCGGTCCAGGATTCTTACAGTCAGTTCTGTCATGCAGCGCATGGAGCTCTGAACGACTGGCTTGACACTCCTTTGTTACGCGTATAGCGCTGACATCTCACCAGCGCAAATACAGCCACAAACACCCCTCGCTACAAACAAAATTCCACGCCCACCTACCCCCGCCCCTGCCCCCAACACCGCTGCCACCAGCAGTTCTTCCACTATTGTTACTGGTGCCAAGCTTCTGCCAGCAGTTCTAGGGTGTAGTCGAAAAGCACCTCTAGCTTTGTCTCCATGCGCCAGATGTCCAGCGCCTGCATGTCTGCAAACGGATGGCACAAAATGGCTTTATAGCTTCATAGTGCTGATGAAGTACATTATAGTGAATAAATTATAGGGATAAGTAGGAAACGACCGAAAATGAGAAGAAGGTTGGAGAGCGTGTTTGAAGTTTAGTATGCTGGATTTACATCAGGACTACAGGGAAATTTGATAAGCCAGTCTGACGATTGGAGTCTAGCATTCCGGAAAGTTCTTGCACATCCCAGAGCACTCGACTAACTAGAAGCCCCAAGCTACATCTGTGTTCTGGCCAGAATGTACAGCCTAAGTCCGAGCTAATGACCGTGAGTTGTTGGAAGGGGTGGTGGCCAAACGAAAGCTCGCACATGTCAAAATCGCCCTCCACAACATAACATCTGAAAGAATTGCTTGCATGCTTTAGCTAGTAATTTCTGACCAAGAAATGTCTGCTTTGTGCGCCATCATTGTCAATCCTTCAGACCCGCTTCATGCAAACAGGAGCCTGGCCAGGGCTTTGAGCCTTTGAGCTTTAAAGTAATCTAGGGTGCAGGACCTTGGCGTTGCCGCGGAGGCGGGCAGCTCCTTCAATAAATTCCTGGGTGATATGTCGAGTGATGCTTCTGGGTGTTAGTAGTTTGCCTGAATTGAACGGATCCTGCCTGCTTCTGCATTTGACTGCTCTAGATTCATAGAAAGGGGTTCTGGGGTACAGTAATTAGTGCCATGGCTGCAGGATTAGGATGCCGCAGATGCGATCATTCTGATATCTGAGCCCATACAGGAAGGCGGAGAGCTTGGCTTCACTTGCCCAAATCCTGAGGAATCCCAATAAGACTTCTATGCCCCCTATGGTCAACTATCACCAGGTGCAGTTTTTAACAGGTTCCCTGTCTTCGATTTCTGATCAGCGTACTGCCAACCAGGATGGTTACCGAGAAGGTCGACTTCATTTGTATGTGCCGCGCAGGGCTTTGGGGGTCTGTCATGGAATAATTCTGACCATCATTATATGGGGGATTGTCAAAATTATGGTCCCTTTTTGGGTCCCTATTATAATACGGGACCTAATATGGGGCCTAATTTAGGGGACCCAAAAAGGGACCATAATTTTGACAATCCCCCATATCTCTCTAGATTTTGGCCACCTCTGTGCAACCGAACTATCAGGGCCAGGGACAATGATGCTTGACGGGAGTCTGCGTTCAAAAAAATGCTGCCAAAAAGAATACCTATTTGAGAGAGTTAAGGGTCATCATGCGGGGCGTATGTTGTATTTCTCACAAACCTTCTGACTTCTTGTGGCAATTTCCACAATTGGTAGATGAAACTCCCTGGCAACAACAAACCAGACTTTTTAGGACTAGGATCAGGAAACCCAGGAAACTGACAGCGCGCCATTCCGCTAGTAGGGATATGACCAGTTTTTCCAAAAGCGGGGGTGCTGCACAACGTTCCTTGCCTCGTAATTTTGAGAAGCTCCTTCCTAGCTGCGGCCGAGCTTCAGTCAGAGTTATCAGACCGTCTCCATTATCCAGGAACCTTTGACTCTGTGGATAGGGGAGATGTACCTACGACGGTATTTGAGGACTAGAGGTGTTTCAAGATCTCCCGCATTCATCGCTTTGTGTGGTGGACTTTGGGGCTGCCACAAGCGGGCAGGGCTCCGGTGGCCGAGGCTGGCGGCGCTTGCGCAAATGAATGAAAAGGGAGAGAGCCGTGTCCAGATTCGAGATGCCAGGATGTGTGCGCAGGCGGTTTTGCCGGGAAGTGGCAGCTTCGCCCAGAGTAGGCTCTCAATGCTCCATCATTGGAAACTTCAAGACTCGAGACACAGCCGAATTTCCATGTTCTGAAGCTCCCCAGCTGCCTTTGCGTTTTCTTAGCGATTTGGAACTCGCACGTGCCTGTCTGGGAGACCCTGCGTGTGGGAATTTGGCCACGTGGACGTTCCACTGACCGGGAAGGATGCGTAGGAACAGCTGAGCACTTGTGTTGGTGGCCACAACGTTCACATACAGCTCTGGGAAATACAACTATGGTGCGGAACACTCTTCCTACTCCATGCGTGGGACCTAATCATCTCCGGAAGCTCAATCCCCAGCTCTTTGATATGAAGATGACGAGGGCAATTTCAATTCCTAGAACGCGGGCTAGTTGGGTTTTGCGGGGCCTGAGCCCAGAATTCCAGCCAAGGATGCTTGTACCAACAAGAACTATGTACGCAAAAGGCTCATTCTGCTTACACGCCCACCAGTCCGAACCAAAACAAAGAAGGCTCAGGAAGTACGATCCTGGATGAAGTGTGGGTGCTGGTCTTTGCTCTGAACATCTCTGAAATATCTGGAAACAAGGCCTGGGCTTGAGGACAACGTTCTGCTGCATGGACGCTCCTGCTACACACCTTGTGGTATTGGGCACATGGGAATATTCTTACTCTTATTGAGGAGACCCATTCTGTGCACAAACGCTTGAATTGCCTCTCAGTGACTCAAAGAGGCTCAGCAAGTCATGGTATTCCAGTTCCAGCTGACTCATCCAGAACTTCCTCGGCCAGCAAGGAGATCAGTATGTTGAAGTTATCTACGATCTCTTTGTACGACGCCCAGCGCGGGAGCAGCCTTTTCACTTTCGAGTGCCACTCATTTCCTCACGTTTGGGTCCCAAACTGTCTCTAACAAAAAGTTGCTGTAGGGTTAGCGCGGGCAAATTGGCTACGATCAGACACGGATTTCAGAACCCCAATGTCATCTGTGCTCCTACTCCCAAAACAGCAGGATTCCAGCTCTTTGAACCACGCATCCCAGCTTTGTTACGAAGGGGACTTGGAGTGACACCCTCAAGGGACTGGCCGCATTTCTTGCAAATTGCCACCAAACAACAAACATAATGGCGAGAATGCGAATGGAGCAGTACTGGCAATGTCAGCGGAACCAGTTTTCATGATCTTGGTGGCAACCATATGAGCTACTGTCTAAACTCCTAGTATCCCCCTTAATAACCCTATAGTAGTCCCCTATATTACCCCCTATATACTCCCCCTTTAAGGAGTTTAGACTATAGCTCATATGTAACGACTATCACGCGGACAAGCCATAAAATAGAAGCAGACTGCAAGCTGTTCGCCAGGATTGCCTGTGCAGATCGAGCAAGGCCACTTAAGGTTATAAACAACCTAGACCCTCCTCCTATCCTCTATTAGGGCCTAAGTACCTATTATTAGGGACCATATATCCCCAATTAAGGGTACAAGGAGGGTCCTGGAAAACATTGACGCGTGTATCTGAATAATGCCGCTCGTGGCAATTAGAAAAGCAGCCTCGACCATAGCGGTGAAGCACTCGCCATCGAGGATAGGTCTACCCTATAAAGCCTACGATGTAATACGCCAAACACATTCCTTTAAGCTCTGCTGCTGCAAGCCGTCTGTTGCTATTGGTGGTATGACTGCAACTGGCCTGGCTGCAAGTGAAAGAAAGTAGCTCCTTTTAGCCTGAAGTTTTCACGAGTGAGTCTGTAAGCGCTGTATGAGGACACATGAGCGATGACACTTCACGCTTGCCACTCGCTGAAAACTATGCAATGGCATGATCTGAAGGCCAAAATCTAAAGGCTGTCTTGCAGCAATCTGAAACAACATTGCTGAACTTCGCCAAGCTTAGGAAGGACCGATTCACATTCATCCGTCTCTGTGGTCATTCCGGCATGGCATCTTTAAGCTCTGAATGCTACAAGCAGCTACCTCTTCTGGAAAGTTGAGATTAGATATAATTAGATGGTGGCACCTCGTATCAACAGACCTTTCACTAACCATGTACACTGCAGCTGTACTTATAAGTGATAACATACCACGAATATGCTCCCACATCTATCTGTGACCGCTCGTGGTTGCTCGTGGTTGGCCGTGGTTGGTGAGCCTGAACAGCACCCGCCTTAATGATCAACAACCATGAGCCCAGCGTCAGCTTCGGCGATTGCACAAGCTTTGTGAACTCCTGTGGCAACTTGCAAGGCTTGGCGGATCCTATGCCGCGACCCTATGCCGGAAAGTTGCAACCCTGCCTTTGTGAAACTGGATTCTGTTCGGATCCGGCTTTTTCACCTACTGTAACGTTGTGCGGACTATAGAAGAAACGCAGCGGTTTGTGCATAACTAGGATGAAGGGGATATTCCAACCTATTAACGCTTTTAAAGTGCACTGCACATCAAGGTCGCGTAGGGAGAGACGCACACTTCTTGCCTGGAATCTCTAAACGGCGACAGTGTCAAGACGACAAGAGACCATTGTGATGGCCACAACCCTCTGTTTTTGGAATTGCCAAGAAAATAAGCCCGCAATGAGCATCATGTCAAGAGCGGTACCAGTGCTGAAGAACACATAGCCACGAGAAATGGATAAAGCACGGCTTTCCTCTTGTAAGAGGCATGCAGCACGTCAAGTCATCCTTATATTGTAGGCTTCCGTAGCCTTTTCTCCGTAGCCTTTTTACACATGCGTATGCAACTTCGCCCTACCGACGAGATCTAGGGTCTCACCTCCAACCCTCCACAAGCGATGCTCTTTGCAAGACGACCGGTTCTTCACAACACACAAGCGGACTTGAGGCGTGCTTCCTTGCCCCTCACTCCTCGAGGTTGATAGCGCCGTCTCCCGAAACATCGATGTTTTGGAACAGCTTCCTCACCTTCCTTGCCCGGCCGGTGCTTAATTACAAGGGAAAAACATTGCAGGCCTCATACTCCGTTTCCTGGCTGTCAAGTGGTTATGGGAGAACTATACTGTCTCTTTCTCTGAAAGCCGGCATACCTCCCCCAACAGTCCATTTGTCCAAACATATTTCAGGTTTACAAGAAACTGCTCAGACTGTAGCATATAGTACCTAATGCAGTCTCATTTGGGCCCCGACTTCTTAGCATTTCGGATCCTAATTCGGGGTCATCTCAAAAATCACTCACACGGGCCCTACTGAAGAGGCGCCTCAAAACACCAGGCCCCTCGCATTTTACTCTTTCAGGTAAGATCCTTCTTTTGGGGACACCCCAAGCCAAGATGTGTGGAAACCCCCACAGGGTCCTGAACTACTGAAAGTCCAGCGCACAAAAGCTTGGACCTCTCCCAATGACGGCAGATTGATGTTTCTTACCAAGACAGCTCCCCCCACAACTGCATGCAAAATGAGGCATGATGAACAGGCAGAAGTCGTAAAATGGGTGTCAGTGCACTGACAGCTTCGGGAGCCATACTGCCAGCATATCACATGTACTGAACTCAAACCCGGACAGCCCTGCTTGATGTCAAGGCTATATGATGTGCAGCTCATGTCAAGCCACAGTGACCGTCCTGAGAAAGAAACGTCCACTCAAAGGACGTCTCATGTTTCCAATGTCAAGCCCTCTCAGCTTTGCGGACCAAGGCTCCTGTTGTAGAGCAACTTGTCCTTCTCCTTCTGCTTGAAAGCCAGCTCTTCATCGGAGCTGGCCGTTTTCATGGTCTGTTGCCTCAGGGATCACAAAGAGAACCCCGGAAGCAGACCTGCAAAGACTACTGTTCTTTGACTCGGGCCCTATTTGGGATCCCATGCTAGTTAGGTGCGTAAAAGGTGCCTAAGCCAGACAAAATGAAAGTCCTGCTGCTGGCGGAACCAGGCACACAAACACCGAGTTCACTACGTTTAACAGCGCAAATCCAAAAACACAACGATACAGCAGGAAGAAGACCGAAAACCACTCGCTGACGTGCTCCACCAGTACTCTACATGGTGGTCCCCAGTTGGCAAACCTCGGTTGTGCTGCTCAGCTGAAACTGCTCATTTATGACGAAGCAGGCGAGTATCAGAAATGGATTTTGCGCAAACCACCCAAATCACAACCAAGGAACATGATTTCAAACATACTGAGGAGGCTGTGAGTATAGGTTCCGAAGTAGAGAAAGACGGCCTCACGCTTACTGGAGTCGTGCGTGGTTTCCTGGATGTACTGAAGCGCGAACATGTTCAGCACAATTCCGGCCACAGATTGCAGCAACGCCAACAGGCAGAACGTCCAGAATAACATGGCGCGGCTGGAGAGCAAGCACTTCACCTCAGTGTGTGAGATCGCAGCAAGGTGGAGCTTGTCGGACCTTATACAAGAACAATTCTCCCCTTCAGCCTCATCTAGGGAAGCTCGAGAGCAAAACAAGATTACTGAGCAGCCCGAGTACCAGAAGCTGCAAGGGCGCCAGGTTGCTTGTGAGACCGACCAGCTTCAGGCCACGGGCCAACTTGCCAACACGAAGAAGGCGCAGTAAGAAGAGGCTGTCCAAGCTGTTGTCATGACCGTCTTTAATTACCATGATCAGCTCAGCCATGCAGCTGATGCCCACAAAAAAGTCGATATAGTTTAGCCAAACCATGAAGAAGGCGCCACGAAGCACGATAACTCGAAGCCATACTTCAAATACGAAGATCGCTGCAAAACACTGCTCCCCAATCACGAAAACAGACCGTGTGGTACTCAGCGAAGAAAGGTCAGTGTCCCCCCTTAGGTAAGAACCCAGAATGCTCCCTTCAGCTTGTAACTGGGCTGCCATCCAGACAGTGTTCGCAAGAACAAGACATGACATGGCGACCTCAAACCTTGCAGACAGAAGGCACCGCCTGAGTAAGCCCACCTTTGCGCCCTTCTGCTGGCAGGGAAGTTCAGGCGTATCCTCACCACAGCCGCCATGCATTTCCTGATTTGGCAAGAGATCTCCCTCTGCCTCCCAAGCTTTCAGAATCCTGTCTGCTGTGACAGATGCGGATGAGGCCTCCGAGGTCCGTCGCAGTCGAGCAGCCAGAAGCGCACCCATAGACGGTGACAGCTGTGGTGAGGGATGTGCAGCCTCCATCTGTGTGGTGTCACTGGAAATGCCGCGTTCCCGTAGCGGCCCCATTGGTTGCGAGGAGACGCCCGAATTGCTGCCAGCGACCCTGGCGGCTTCCAACTCTGTGTAGTGTGCTTGCGCAAGCCTGTCCAGAAGCAGGTGGAAGTCGGAGACTGGAAGCGGATGATCTTGGCAGGTCTTCCGCAGCTTGGAAGCCGATCGTAGAATATGCGTTTTTGAGCCGGTGCGTAGGCCGGACTGCGATCTTGATGCCATCCGTGCTGGGCTTTCCCAAGTCAGAGACACTTCGCTTGCAATGTCTCCTTCCCCATCCGGCTTCGATGACGTTACGTTCTCCAGCTGATGTGCCAGCATTGCTATGAGCAAGCTGTCAGCGCAACTGGATATCCCTTCAAGTCTGCCCGTGTGACCCCTTAAAGTTCGAAAGGGAGATAGATCGTGCATGCTTATAGCACAATTGCAACATATCAGGAATCGCTGGTGTCAGGATCAATCGTCATACTTGATAACTATCAATGGGATCATCTTGCTGTGCATTGCTATCCCGTGAAATCTGGAGACACGCTGCTGGTCCCATTGCGACAGAATCCGAATGTCAACAAGAAAAGGTTCCGCAGATTCATCGCCCTCCAAGTCTAGTTGGCACCTAGAAAACCACTGTCCTACGCCCTAAATTTCACAAAATTCTTCTGCAACATCAGACGTAATTGCCAAAAGTTATGAGTCTGGAGTCATGGCTAACACCCCATTACGCATCACGTATGTAAATCCAATGTCGCATGAAGCAGCAAAGACTGAACTGCAGACAGGCAGTCCACCACTCTAGCTTACGTCGTGGCTCGCTGACACTCTTTACCCAATATCCTCCAACCCTTCTGGGGCGGCACCTATGGATACAGCCCTGTTTTCAAGTCAACGCTTATTTGGCTTCAGCTCATGCGCAGTCTATACATCTATAGATATACTTGTATGCAGCGTGTTGCTGGATTGGTTTCGTTCAATTCAGTCCAGAAATGCCTTATAGTTTGTCCATCTAACCGACTTTGCTCTCCTCCCCTTCCCCTCCTCTATCCCTCTTTCTTAGGGGTCGCAGCAGCACCCTGTATTGTGCATTGGCCATTGTTGTAATAGCCTTAGGAGCACCAGCAGCAGCATCAAGAGTGGTAATGCTACAATCGCACTTGGAAGCGGTGCCTGATCCATCTTTTAACCGTTTCCGTTCCGGAAAAATGTAACAAATTAAGCATGCCAGTTCTTGTAGAGTTGCCATTGCCTTTGCAGCATATATAGTCTCAGAACAATGCCTGCAAGGCTATTGGGGCACCTGACCCCCTGAAGCAAGCCTCCATAACCGCTTTGCTGGAATGACTATGAAGCTTTGCGCAAACCATGAGATATTTGAGGGAGCCTCATCAAAGGCCCTACAATCATCGCAAAGTCCAAGATGAATCAGCACCAGGTTCTGAAATCACCTCTGCTAGACTGCTAGAATAGAACCCTTGATACACAGGAGTGATTGTAGTGCAGGACACATGCCCATAGATTCCTTATCAGCCCAGCTCATATGAGGTCCCTGCACGGCCAGATATACGTGAACCCCACAATCTCAAAAGAAGCCTTGCAAGAGGAGTTTATCGGAGCGGGAGCTGCAGTACATGCCACCAAGGGTGTACAATCTTCAGCTTTGATGCGCAAATCCCTGTCTGATCCTATCAAAGACTCTACGAAGGCCCCATAACTGGATGCGAACGCGGCACTTGCTGCGGCAGGCCATAAACGCAGCCGCAGTGCATGGCTTGCGTAAAGAGTATGTAAGAAGATCCATGAGAGGAAGCCCCTCAGAAGGGATCCTTGGCATAAAGTGCTTGAGGCTTTAGGTATCCAGATGTCATACTTGGCCCCAATCCAGGGAATGAAGACATGGTGGGTTGAATTGTAATTCAACTTCGAAGGTACGCAGGAGAATGCAACGAGAAACCAATTGGAAACAGTGTACACTTACAGGCAAAAGAACTGAAATGGGACTTTGGTACGTGTGAAATGCTGGGCACATATTATGTTCTGCGCATGGCTGAGATTTCGACCGTCCAGCACAATTCTTGAGCACAGAAGATCTCAGCACACAATAAGTGGTACCGTACTGTAGGGCTTTGGCAAGCGCACTGGTTCACGCTATGCGGTATTGGGACACCCACCCCTTCAAAGACACCTTGTTTTCCCTTACATTTTCTGTACACACATATATATATATAATAAAGGGGGGTGGGCGGGTAGCTAACAAACACATGAGAGTGCCGACAGATAAGTTTGTCAGTACATGTTATGTGTGCCATATCCTGTACACTATGTTTGTTTTGCCACTTGCAGCTTAGATTTTGTGGGTACCAGTGAAGGGGGGGTTGCGCGTATGTATGTATGTATATATATATAACCCGTATATGACCCATATAACATGCCTGCCTGAAGCATTGGGCCACATGCCAACAAGCTACAAACCAAAACCAAGGACATACTGCAGTTGATACTAAACAAGCCTGCATGACCGAATACATACCCCACTGCCAAACTCCCCAAGGTATATAAGGCACTTGGGATCATGCATGGTTTTCAGGATCAAGAGCGTCTTGGGGATGCATGTCATGTTAGTCTCGGAACCATGCCCCCGTCGCTTCGAGTGATGCATTGGAAGCGTGCCTACGTTAACTTGAAATCTGTTGAAATCTGAGCGCTTGCCCGAAGACATTATGGCAAACCGTACCTGAGCAACATTGACCTTTCAATGAACCGGCTACTCATGCTTCTCACGCATTTGGTTTTGAGGGTGCAGGGATGGGGCTTCCGGAGCTCAAGGCTGCAATTGCAAGCATTCCAAATTCAATGCTCAAGCACGCCGCGCAGCCTCACTGCGTTGTCTCGCTGACGACGCAGAGAATCCGCCTCTGCCTCATAAACACAGAGGATAAGCCGAACCCCCAGAGCGCCTGGAGCCCCTGAGAAGCCTAAACTAACCCTACACCCGGAAACCTCAGGCCCTAATCCAGTCACTTGCTAGGCGGCGCCTTACTCTTCGACAGGGCCAAGTCTGAAGCAGCCTCTGCCAACTCTGCCGCCTGTCGGTATCCCCGCTTCAGAAACATTTGCACTAGTCACTAGTCTGGTTGAAGGTTTCTCTACATGACAATGATGGAATCTTGACTGGCCCACATACTTCCGCCCGTAGAGGTGCTGATACGCGAACATGCCTGAGTAGCCGAATGGAGGGCCGCTATGAACGTCACTGGCATCGAGGGAAGGGAAGGCACCCTGGAGGAAACCTGCTCTAAGTAGTAATCATAATGATAATAGGCATGAACATAGTAAAAGTAACAGTGGTGGTGCTTCAGTAATTTCTACATCCTCCAGAAGTATGCTTGGCATCACAACGCGGCTTCAAAAGTCGAGATCTATGTTCTTAAGCCGTTCCTCGATTCTTTATGGGTTGTGCATAGGTACCTGCGGGCAAAGGAAATAAGCCTGTACCTGGACTGGACTAAGGGCGTCCTCGCTTTCTCTGAATGTACTTAGCAGCACACAGCTTCAAGAAAGGATGACTATTCAGAGGCTTGCTATGTTCCGCCTCAATCTACATGCTTGCGTCCTGGAGTCCATGCTGGGGCAGCTGCCCAAACTGGTAGGAATTCTGGTTCTAGAAGTGGTAGTACAGGTCTTGGTGAACTGCAACAATTTTATGGGTGCCGGGTCATAATCCCCCCTTTGGTCACCCACACCCCATTACAAACTGATGTGTGTCAGGCCACTTTGCCGCAGAGAACGAGCCTAAAAACATGTTTTTTCTACTCTATGATCCTCAGACTGTTCTCCGAATGCAGAACTTGGCCAGCCTTCACAAACTCCTCCCGTTGCTGCGTCAGAGCTTTGTGGAGGACCTGCCGGCCAAACCCTTTAATCACTGCGGCCGATGAAGCAAAGCTGGTAGCACTTTGTATTGCCAGAATGTTGAGGATCTTGAGTTGTTGCCAGCATCTCTCCATCCAAAGTAGCTATGGGTAGCTGAAGAGCCCCTCAGCATGAGCCCCGCAGTAGAGATCTGTCTGTCGTCAAGTTCCGATCTAACGACTTGCGTGCTGTTTTGGCTATTGGTTGTTATCGTCGCCGATTTGATATTCTTTGCTCCTAGCTGTCTTGCCATTATCTGCTCCTGCTTGACCTAGCTTGCCCACAATGAGTGCACCTATTTGCCCTTTGTTTGCTCTTGTCTGCGCTAATCCTTGCTTGCTTTATTTGCTGCCATGGTTTGGGGTGGCTATTGCTGTGCTCTTGAGACAATCTAGGACAAACTGCGCCTTCCTGGTGCCCTCCTTTATTAGACATGTTTCCCCCTTCTGGTCGCTGAAGCTGCAGCAGCGTGCCTGCCAACCCAATGCAGGAGCGTAGGCTCTCCATCCCCAAGACGCCAGGCCCAAAACTGACCCCCAAATCGTTACACCCTCGCTGCGGCTACTGCGGCTAGTTACATCTCAGAACAATGTTCCCGGGAAGATCCACTGAAAGGCATACAATCCTTCTTGTGAGAACGCTCCAAGAAGTAGGTCGAAGACAATTCCAAGAAACCGCCAACCCACCTCCTCGTGGCTGATCCGTAAGTGCGCCAGCTCCTTGAGAGCACACTTGGCCCAGAAATATTCAGTAGTCAAGCATTCAACTTCGACGCTTGTAGTAGCACGTGTAACTTGATGGAGACGTGCACGGGATGCAGCCTACGCCATCTTTGCTTGCGCTGAGAGTTGATTTTTGCTCTGGTTTTGCTGAAGCAAAGACATCACCTTGGTGTTGTCACGAGGTGAGATGTGTGTTTGCCATCACTGCTAGGGGAAGGGGACCTCTTGCTTTGGGCTCCAACTCTTCACCTAAACAGTGAGGTCGACTTTCGTGGAGGTTGCGTGTGGGTGGGGTGGGAAAGATCGGTACTAGCTGATGCTCTGATACAAGCTTAACAGCAGTTGAACCTTGCGCAGGGAAAGGCTCCTGTACATGCAACAAATGTGGCAACGCATGTGGTGCAGCAGGCGCAGTATACTGCTGAAGTGATCCCGGTTGCGCACTTTTTGCACACGTTCAAGTTTGCGTGAAGAACCTTACATGACTTGGTTCCTTGAACTCAGCTTGCAAGGAGCAGAGAGGATGGCACCCTGCACCAGCACTCACCTGGTAGCTTCCCATACCGAGGGGCTCGGAAATGAATAGCTTAACTGCGAGGCATCCCTGTAAGGCAACCTCAAGAAGCAAACACAAGTATTCGTGAATGTCTGAAGCTTGAATCCCTAAGCCTCAAACTCTACAAGTCGTGTTTGAGTAAGCTGTACCCAGCTTACTCTTGACCCTAAACAGTAACCCAACCAGCAACGTCCTGTGCAGCTTCTTGCTTCTCTCTGTGCAAAGCTGCAATTTCAGCCTCAGGCACGGCAAACGCCATATTTAGCTCAAGGTTTAGGATTTGTTCAGAATGAGGACAAGAGATAGGAGCAGCAAGTCTATGTTGGGCTACAGGAAGTTTGTTTTGCTGGGCTGGCTTTCGGGCGCACGTCCTACCTTGCTGAAGTCACTTCACACATCGGTTGGGGGCTCTCCGAACATGTGAATAGACATATATATATACACATAAAGGGATCCTGGGGATTCAAGGGCGAGATAGGGCTCCGACTACACTTTGCGTACGAGTTTTGGTTTGTTTTCACCTGCTGCCGAGAACACAGGTACCCGCCAGCAACTCAACATCAAAGGACTCAGGGACCTGCAGGCCCTGTCGGCAACCTTTGAAAAGAACCCCCTTGGGAGGATCATTTTCTGCAGTGAGGTGCCTAAAACGAGCACACAAGGTGCATCTGAAATATCAAAGCAATGCACCCTGCAACCTTGAACCTCAACAGGAAAAGACATTTTTCGGGCCAGGGCTTCGCGTTCTTCAAGTGTGGAGCGTAGGGACTGCATCGCCTGCAAAGGGGTCAGCATGCAGGATGCAGACTGCAGCACTCAGCGAGTAGTCGTACTTTGCAAGCTTAGAGCTCCCGCAAAGTTTCAAGGCGGGTTGGCTGTGCCAGTTGAGCCCGCAACAACAAAGGAAAGCCAATGAGCTGTTCAACCCCTTCCCAAGGCCCTGAACCCCACACTGTTAACCCGAAACCCGACAAGCCCAATCCTCAGCCCCAACAGCTGACACGTCTATTTTCTACCCAAAAGGTTGGTCCTGGGGGGGGGGGGCTAGCATATGNNTCTCTCTCTCTCTCTCGTCTTCTTCTTCTTCAAGGGCTAAAGCTCTCTCTCTCTCTCTCTTTCTCTTGTCTCTCTCTATCTATGTCTATTTATCCAACGAGTGTGAAGGAATGTGATCGTTGCATTGGAGCTGCCTCCTCCCTCTTCTCGGCTAGGGCCTCGCTCTCTTTTTGAGAGTCAGCCTTGCGCTGGGGCGCTGAGATTCAGGGATTTGGGCCATGGAGTTCGAGGATTTACAAGGTTGAGACTATAAGCTTAAGCTCGATGACTTCAGAGGCCAGCAGTCCGATTTCTCTGGGGCTTCTCACCGCTCTCATGTAGATTCTGACCACGATGCCAGGTTGCTCATGTTGGCTTGTGGATTCAGCGAATGTTGTCTGAGAGCGTGAGGAGCCGGGGGCCTAAGTTGACACCTGACCACATGAGCATTGTTTTTGTTTTACATAAAATTCTTTATGCTAACATGGAGGGCCCACGCGAACTACGCGGAATGGCTGTTTTCCCTGCGGAAG
>CAJNIZ010004783.1:9154-20761 GCA_905231905.1 Symbiodinium pilosum | reverse complement strand
TAACCCAAACCCGTGATTAATAAATCCCCTCCCCTTAATAGGGATTATAATAGGGATCCTAATATTAAGGCCCCTAAAAGGAGGGGGGTTATTACTCATGGGTCTACATCAGGTTTCAGGCTTTAGGTTGGTGGAGGTTTAGGGTTTGAGGATTCCAGGGTTTGGGTTTAGGGTTTAGGGTTTGAGGATTTCAGGGTTTGGGTGTTTTAGAAATTCAGATGTTTGGGGTTTATGGTTTTAGCCTCAGGTTCAGCGTTTGAGGCCGTTGAAAAAAGGGATTTGGGGACTTGGGGCTTGGGGGTAAGGATCTCAGACATTGTCAATTTTGGACTTTCACTGCTGACAAGTGCTCAAGATTTGTCAGTTGAAGCTTTTCAGAAAGTAGTTTAGTGGTCCCTTTTTTGTGGGTCCCCATGATTGGCAAGAAGGATCTATGTTGAGGTCTTAGCCCCTTTCAAGCAAACCACCATTTCACGCGGGTACTCTGGGGGCGACCCTTAAGGAGAGGGGCCGTTCATGCTTATCATGGGACTACTTGAGTATGTAAGGACGTATATCCGGGTTGCTATATGGGTGGTAATCAAAATTATGATCCCTTTGTGGGTCCCCATTATTATACAAATATTTAGGGTACCCCCAAAGGGACCCTAATTTTGAGAACTAGCCAGATGAGTTACAGTTGGGAGCTAAGGGTCCCTTATAGGGGGTCCTTCCCAATGACATGGATGCTTCGGACCTCAGAGCTGGATTAGGTTTTATGATGAAGAACCCCAGGTTTAAGGTTTAGGGTTAAGGGTTTTAGGGTTTAGGATACCACAGTGGTGCGGACGGCACATACTCACATCACCCCAAAACCCTAAACAGCGTGATACAAAGGACCTGGGTAACCCCAGCCCCCAGGACCCAAAATAGTCATAGGCTCCTTCTTTTGAGGTAACCAAAATCCCCTTGAGCTTTGGTTTTTGCAGGCCATCTGAGAGAATTGGGGAGATCATCACAGGGGACCATTCACGCCATTTGGGAGGGAAGGTCGAGATTTCCTCGTGATAGCAGTACTATACATGTAGGCTTCCGCCAGTGACCACTCTAATTACAGTGGTTCAGCATATGAAGGACTTAGGTTGTTACGTAGTTAGATTTACATTGTCGGTCCCTGACATCTCAAGAGGACGGCCTTGCGTTGAGGGATTTCGGTTTGGAATGGTCCTTCGGCTTCCATGAAGGAACTGCTCTTAAGCCTTGCCATCAGAAACACCCTCTGGCCGTGCTTCAAGCTTTTAAAAGCCACATGGGTGGCATGATAACATCATGGTTGCACGCGAAATGTGAAGCGTGCACACAAGGGACCCTCAATGCTGGTACAGCCCAGGTCAGTCAACATGTAACATGTACAGCAGGCAGAGTCATCCTTGGATGTTATGCTTTTTCTGAAAGAACCTTAAACCCTAAGCACTTATACCGGGCCTTAAACCCTGAACCCCTAGGGCCTGAACCCCTCAATCCTTAACCCTAATCCCTAACCTTAAATCCCTAGACCCTATTCTTCTGCGGTGGGCTTGCCTCAACACATCCTCCCTCGAGCGCACCTCCTGCATAGAAGGGTCCAGACAAGTCTACCGAGTGTTTTGTGGGTGGGGGAGGCATCAGCGCTTCTGGTGTGGGGTAGCCTTTAAGTAATCCCATAACATCATTCCGACAAAGGCTACAAGGTTTCTCATTCAGGGTTACTCCTTAAGTCCTAAATCCTAAACCCTCAACCTAGAGTAGCCATGGCGCAGCACCATGGCCATTTTAACATGCCCATGCCGCCAGATCCCAGGAAGCTTGACTGCGCATGGAGTTTGCTTTGTAGTGGCTTAGGGTTCAGGATTTACAATGTAGGGCTTAGGGTTGGGTTGGTGGTTAGTAGTTAGCAGCGGAAGGAGGAATAAGCCTTAAACCCCATTGGAGTCCTTATGTGATAGCCAACTAACCATCTCTTCCTGCGATCCTGACTTGGCACCAGCAAGTTTAGGGCTAGGTTTTAGGGATTAGGGTTTTAGGGTTTAGGGGTTTAGGGGTTTAGGGTTTTAGGGTTCCAGGGTTTTGGGGTTTAGGGTTTTAGGGTTTTAGGGTTACCTTGGCTTTGGGGCTTACTTTTTATGGGGCCTGATTGGCCAGGATCCTGGGCCCTACGGTGGATGGAGGAAATCTGCACCACTTGGAATCCCCAACAAATTGCATTTACTGTGGTATTATGATAGGGTATGCAAGATTTCCTTCATCCACAGTAGGTAGACAGCTCTCTATATGCATTTATGCTGGGCTCACTTATGGAGGGGTTGAGCCTGAAATTGAGTACTACAATCTAGTTTAAGACGAGGCGGTAGCAAGAGAGACCCACAGAGCAAACACAAAAGCTCTGTCTGTGGCTAAAGTTCCTTTTGAACCTCTACATAGCCCCTATATAGTGCAACTTGTCATTTTAGGTTCCATTTGCCTGTCCAGTTAATTCTCTCAGCTTGAATTTCCGGTGCTACATGTAACCATTTTAAAGCTGTAACAACAAAAAATATGTCTCTACTTATGGAGATTTCGGGGACGTATTTGCGGGCTATGAGGACAGTTAAGTTGTATGATGTTATACTTACTGGTGCCTAGTCGGGAATAAAGCCCCTCTTTGTATGGGCATCCCACTGGGCTCTCAAGGACGCTTACTGAGTGACCCTTGGACTTTTGAAAAGTGTAGTGTAATATGGGAGCTTTATAGGGGTAATATAGGGATTGTACATTATAGTTTCGGCATATGTTGGGGTTATATACGGATAATGGAAGAGAACATAGAAACTATTATAATGCCAAAGACAAGGTCTTACAGCCAGACAAACGACCATGAAGCCCCAACAAAGTGCATTAAGGGTTAGGGTTTAGGTTTAGGGTCATTCTATGGTAGGGATTCTGTAGGGGTATGTAAGGTTTACGGTATCTAGTCCCCCGAACTTGTGTGACAGCCCGCAAATACCACTCTTCGTTTTAAGGGGGCTTTCGAGGCTTCCATGAGCTGAATAGGGTTTGGGAGTTTCTCAGATAGATGCAATGGGCTCCTCCATTCGTGCTTAGGGATTAGGGGTTCAAGAAATCCTACATGGTAGGCTGTCAAGATAATGGTCCCTTTTTGGGTGCCTTGGACGATATGGCGTCCAATGCTGCTGATAAAGGCAATCACGCACCATCTAGTTAGGATACCCAAACTTTTGTAATTCCTAGGATGACTTAGGGTGGTGCAAGACATCCTACATCAACGGTATTTAAGATGCACGCCTTTCTTGGCCCCGAAGTTTGACCCGTGAGCTGTCCTAGTATCCCCCTTTATCTGGGTTGCTGTTAAGGAACTTAAATTAAGATACCATAATGGGTATATATATGGTAAATAATAGGGTTTCCCCAATATAGTAACTTAATTTAAGTTCCTTAACAGCAACCCAGTTATAGGCCCTAGAATGGTGATTACATAACCCTCTTTAAGGAGTTTAGGCTATGGCTCATGTCCTGTATGACCCAACATATCACATGCCGAGGGAATTATGGGGAGTAATGGTATTTAGTAATGCAGGGTTTTGCTAGTATCAGCAGGGACTCAGATGCGAGGAACCTCAAGACGACTGACATTTGATGACGGGAGAGGTATCATATGGTAGTTTCGAATTTTGGGTTAGGCCTGATGCAGATTGTTCAGGAACTTTCTGCACAGTGTCCGTCTCAAAACGTGGAAAAAGAATTTGAGGGACCACTCTAGGTTACCATGGCAGACAGTGCCAGACTGTCGGAAGGCCATGAGAACGGAAGGCCTGGCCTGTATATCCCCTATAAATCGCACATGTCCCTACGTGCTACTGTAAGGCCCCATGTAGCCCCAATAAACCCTATGCATCCCCTGCTATAGTATCCCTAAACCCTGAGCGCTACATTTCTCATAGTTTAGCACTACCGTCTTCTGATGTTGCATGCAAACTCAGTGAACACCTGTTGGTGACAGCTGCCTTGTCTGTGGGCATTGACGATGAACTACTTTCCCTTTCCTCTAGAAGCTTTGTTCCACTATCACATAAGAACCATTCTAAATCTACAATACGCAGCATCGTCAGATGAACCGAAATCGTTGGAGGTTTGGGCCCATAATCTATAACATTAGGGCTATAGGGGAATCATGGAACACAAAATGGAAACTACGATAATGGGTTTTATGGGGTATAGAATATGGGATATATGGAGAATGCCTTGCCCACTTGCCCGCCGTTTGGCTTTGATGACATGTCATGCTCAGGGTCATAAGCTTTTGTCATCGGCTACAGGAGGAGATCTAGGAACCGTATTAGGGTTCTATTGGGGTTGTATTGGGATCATGGAAAATAAGATGGAAACGATTATTTAGGGTTTAAGGTTTAGGGTTAGCTCCATGTAGCCTCAGGGAACTTCAGTTAGGCAGTCATGTACCTTCTGCCATGCACGCAGCAAAGTGAACAAACCTGCAGGCATGTCAAAGGCACATCCACCACAGACACAGACTCAGGTAATGAAAATAGTCGGTGTAGGACAGGGGTGCTATCGACGCAACTTTCTCAGGGATTCCAGCGTGGTACGGAGCTGTGAGATACATTGGCACTCCAGCCCCTATGCTGAACTACACAAAAGGAAACCTCCGTTTTTAAGTCGTTGATTCATTCCAAAGATCATGTCGCACAAGCCATGCCGGCAACTGAAGCGGCTATGTTTGCCGCGCCTGCGCTGTTCTTGGTGTTTTTCTTGCCTGGTCTTTGATCCAACCCCTTAAGCCTTCAACCCATGCGCTGAAGCCCTGATCCCTAAACCCTACACCGCTGAACCTGAAGCCCTAAACTTACTGGTGCTTAGTAGAGAAGAAGGGAAGATAATCCCTGTATCATACCATATTCCATACTCACCACCAATAAGTAAATCCTACACCCCAACAACCTTCAGGTGTGTGGCGGCTGCCCTCTGCTGTGGCTTGGGCAGTCATGCTGCTTTCACCTGGTGGAGAGGCTTTATGCACAGCAACAGTTGAGGGTTTCAGGTTTGCATCCCTGGATTTAGGGTGTAGGGTTTAGGGTGTAGGGGTTTAGGGTTTAGGGATATAAGTAACGGGCAACAAAAAAAGAGCTCAAACGATCTCCCCCTAAACTCTCAATCCCTTAGGTTTCAGGGTTTAGGGATATAATTAACGGGCAACAAAAAAAGAGCTCAAACGAGCTCCCCCTAAACTCTCAATCCCTAAGCCCCTGCAACCCTAAACAGTAGGACCAAGTACGAAGGTGGTCACCGCCGCATCGCCTCAAACTGGAGGCACCGGAAGGTCGGAAGTCTCTCAACAAGCTCCCAACTCCGCATAGTCCATTGTTTCATTGGAAATCCTAAAGCTTCCCCTCCGGTTTCCTTCTGAGTTTCTCATGTCCCGAAAAGTCTCCTTCTAGCTTTCATAAGTTCCTTACAATCCCTAGAATTTCATCTTGAAACTGGTGTTGGTTGTTGCTGATTATCAACCCCGCATACACAGCCAAAAATGATGTTGGGTGGGTGCCGGAAAACAGTTGTCCGTATGGTCTCTACAGATATTGCCGGGGTTCTCAGCTCGAAGTTATTTCCAGATGGGCAACTGCCAATGCCCTTCATATCCCTTGTATAATTTAATCTCCTCTTGTAAGCCTCATCTGAGCCGTCTGTAAGGATATCCACTCTGGTAGCCCCACACCTACACCCTGATCTCTGAACCCTAAACCCCTAAATCCTAAACTAAACCCCCAAAACCTAAACCCCGTAAACCCTAAACTAAACCCCTAAAGCCCAAACCCCTGAACCCTAGACTAAACCCCCAAAGCCTAGACCCCTAAACCCTAAACTTAACCCTTAAAGCGCAAACCTTAAACCCTAACTTAACCCCTAAAGCCTAGACCCCTAAACCCTAAACCCCTAAAACCTAACTTAACCCCCAAAGCCTAAAACCCTAAACCATAACTTAAGCCCTAAAGCCTAAACTCCGAAACCCTAAACCCCAAGTTTTTTTAAAGAAACCTGAAGGTCTCTGCATGTGCCATTCCCTGGACCTTGGTTGGAGGGGGAGCTGATCTGGGACCCGAGGCAGGGGTTTAAGGTCGAAGATTGAGGGATTTAGAGTTTAGGGTTTGGGGTTTAAGGTTTAAGGTTTAGGGTTTTGGGTTTGGGGCTTGGGGTTTGGGGTTTAGGGTTTTAGGGTTTAGGGTGTAAGGTTGGGGTTTGGGGTCTAGGGTTTAGGGTTTAGGGGTAGGGAGTATCTGAAAACAAGTGCTGTGGGGCCAGGGCGTAGGGCTTTAAGGCACAATTAGGGAATCTGGCGATGTATGGGGGATATGTTATATGCTAAGCCATGCTACAAACGCAGGTCAGTGAAACTAAACGGGTGAGGTTTTCACCGACTTTTGAAGCGATCCTGTGCCAGCCAGTCTGAGAAATCTATTTGGCTTCAAATCTCACTCCCAGTATTCACTTAGGGTTGAGGGTTTATTCACTTAGTAGCTGTGTACGATAATTTTGGGAGGGTGTGCTTTGAATTCGTGGGTGGGCTTTGTTGGGGGATTCTTATACTGCAGCCTTAAGTAAAGCGGGGCAACTGTAGAGGAAATTCCTATGGCAGTTTTCCCAGAATCGGGGGACCCCAATATATAAACCCCAAAATACTTTTATTGGGACCCCAAACAAAGTACCCCCCCCAATTTTGGGTAACCCTAAACCCTAGACCTTAAATAGTAGTTTCCATTTTCTTTTCCATTATCCCATTATGGTGGTTGCCCAGAAATTTGGGTTTGTTTGGCAGCCTACGGGACTATCCCATCAGTTAAAATTTTGTTGAACCTCCTGTGAATCCGAAACCTTGAACTCTAGAACCTAAATCCTCTGAACCCTAAACCCTAGATCCTTTGAACCCCAAATCCTCAATTCTGAATGCGAAGCCCGAAACCATGAAGAACCTGAATTCCCTCAGACCAACCTACAGAAGAAAACTCCATTTGACCCCAAGCCCTAGAATATGAACCCTTAAAGCCCAAATTCTCTTTAGACCACATGGTTGCAAAAAGGTAGAGGCTGCCGCCGAGATAGCGCTGACGTCGGGTTGCTTGGATAAGGTCAAGCTTAGGTCAGGTTTAGAGAGGAAGGGTTCGGGGGTGTTTGGATGTAGCGTTTTGGGTTTCCCTAAGCCCTAAACCTTTAACCCTAAAATGTAGCGTTTTGGGTTTAGAGGTTGAGGCGTTAGGGATTTTCCGCTACGTGCTGAACGATCAGGATGGAAACAATGCCCCACATAGGGCGTGGTGTTCAGGATGTGGCGTTTGGGCGCTCCGGGGATTGGGCCGCGTTGCACCCTAAAAGCCCACACGACAGTCTAGCTCCTAGTTTACAAGGCGCATAGGGTGGTGCAAGATTTCGTGCTAACTCCAAAACCCTCAAAGATCTAAACCCTAAACCCCTAAATCCCACAACCTGAAACCCCAAACCCCAAACCCTAGAAAAAAAAAACTTAAAGTGGGTATTGCAAAGGATCCCGGGAATCCCAAGCAACGGCTGCCAATTGCGAGAAATTTCATACAGGTAATGACATTGGGTGTGGTTTACAGGTCCTTGTAAAGGTGGGACCATTACCCCTAAAGCCTTTGATCCTATGGTTCCCCTTAAGTAGATAGAATATGGGGTATTTGGGGATCATATTATGTTTTTGGGCAATTCCATATTCTATCTACCTAAGCCCTATATCCCCTGTGATTCCCCTAAGGGGGGTTAGTTATTTTTCAGGCTTCTACTTGGTGGTTTCCCAAAATAGAGGGGACCCCAATATAGACCCCAAAAAACTATAATCCTTATTATGGGGACCCCCAGAAAGGTACCCCTAAAAATGGGAAACCCTAATCCTTCTATACCCCTATATATCCCCAGTTTCCATTTCATTTTCCATGTTCTTTTCCATTTGATTCTCCATTATAGGGGTAAATGGTACCCCTAATTTTGGGAAACATCCAAATCCCTAAACCCTAGACCCTATACCCTAAACCCTAAATAGTAGTTTCCATTTTCTTTTCCATTATCCCAGTATAATATATTCCCCTAAACCCTAAAGGTACCCCTAGTTTTGGGAAACATCCACATTACTAAATGTAAACCACCCCTATAGTAGTCCCCTATCTAATCCCTTATAGAACCCCCTTTAAGGATTTTAGATTATAGTTCAGATCCACACAAGGAGATGACCTCGAGTGGGAGCTGGCAGTACCAGAAGACTCCGACATGCAGCAGCTCACAGACTTAGTGGACGCGACTTGCTCGCCTTAGTCTAGGGACTTTAGGAGGGACCCCTAATAGGGACCCTTAATCCCATGACCATATATAACCCTTATATAGTCATTATATAGCCCCTATGTCCCTAGGTAGCCCCCATATTGACCCCCATAAGCTACATGGGTCCCTATTAGGGGTCCCTCCTAAAGTCTTTAGACTCAGAGTTTTGGGGTTTGGTGTTTAGGGTGTGGGGCTTAGTGTTAAGGGTTTGGGTTATTGCTGCTAGGCCCCTGTCCGCAGGTCGTCATGCTTTGGTGTCTGCGTAAGGCTTTGAGATTTAGGGTTTGGGGATGAGGGTTTTGGGTTTGGATTTTCCATTGCTTGCGCTTTAGCTTTTCCATCCTGGAAGCAGTTTGCCATGCGGACTGAGCGCTGGCTAGCAGTGGCCGCTAAAGCAGAAGCTTTCCAAGGGGATCGCTGCCAGGAAGTATATAGGTGTAATTATCAGAAACCCCAATATGGACCCAAAAATCCGATGACTATAAGCATGGACCCCCAACGAAGACTAGACCCCCATATAGGTTCGTGGAAACCCTAAATTGTAAACCCTACGCCCTAAACCTACTGAGCAGCCAAGGAGAGCTTCCAGCGAGCTATTCAAGCCAGGCATGTGTTATGCAAAGAGCAGGTATCACAAAGGGTTTAGAGAGGGCATAAACGGATATGGGTTACGTGCGGTTTAAGTTTCAGTGCCATGTTGAGTTACTACCGCGAAATAATGGAGAATCAAATGGAAAAGACTATGAAAAATGAAATGGAAACTGGGATTAGTTGAGGTTTGCAAGATTGATACTCGAAATCCTGCATGACCCCAAATACCTACTATGGGAGTCTCCTAGTAAACCAAAGGTCGAGGATATATCCCTAGGAGGCAGCATGTTGATAAGCCCAAAGAATCGCACGGCTTCAAGGATTTAGGGTATAGGATTTAGGCTTTAGGGATTTAGGACGATGTTACGATTGGACAGATTGTGAAGTCGTCAGAGGATGGTGGATGGTGGAGGTCCATTTGGAGACCTGTGGAATGGCTGGGCGTTTTGGGTAGTGATTGGGAAAGTTTTCAAGGCTTTGGGTTTAGGGTTTAGGGGTGAGGGTTTGGTATGGTACTTTCCCAAAATAGGGGGACCCCATTATAGACCCCAATGTACTACAACCCTTATTATGGGGACCCCCAAAAAGGGTACCCCTAATTTTGGGGTTGGTAAACCCTAAGGAACCTTGGCAATTCAATCCCATGCAAAGCTCCGGGATGCCGAAAAAACAAAATGCCTCATAATCTAAACTCCTTAAAGGGGGTTATATAGCGGATTATATAGGGGGCTACTATAGGGGACATTAAGGGGGATACTAGGCTGAACCCTCTCCGGCTACTTTGTCGCCCCGGGTTTTAGGGTTTCGGGCTTTAGGGTTTAGGGTGTTAGGGTTTAGAACCCTCACACCCAGATCTTAGGCCCTGAGACCCAAATCCTGCAAGCCAAATATGAAATCTGGGTTGCTCTCATGGAACTTAATTGACGTAAGCTACCATACTCAGGGGCTTTGTATATAGTAAATAGTTGGGCTTCCTTTTTATAGTAACTTGGCCTACGTTCCTTAACAACAACCCAGTAATCCCTGCACTCTCCATAAGCCCTGAGAGAGCGTCACAAACCCATGCTCTAAACTGAACTGGGCTGCACTGTAAAAAGGAAACCCAAATAGTTGTTTTACACCCACCTTATTATGGTAACTTAACTTCGGTTCCTTAACAGCAACCCAATATACAGTATACTCAATACCCGAAGTTGCTTACCTTGCTCAACGAGGGGTTGAGGGTTTAGGTTTGGGTAATCCCCAACCACCCAGGGTCGCTTTAAAGGGTTCTTGCGGATTTTAGGGTTCTGGGATACTGGAGAATCAAAGAGAATGAAAGATGAAATTGATGCTGAGTTTGTAAGGCTGGTAGTAGGAGAGCTTCGGTAGGCCTGAATGATGGCTATGGGGTCCTAGTTTGGGGGCAGACTTTACCAAAAGTCTCTTACTATAGATGGCCTTGATCCTTGTGCCCTTACTCGGTCGACGTTACTTCAAGAGTCAGGGGACTCAGCAAGAACCCTAGACCTTACAGATCCCTATCCCTTTACAATCCCTGTAAAGCCAAAATGAATATAGATAAAGACTCTAGAAAGTATGTGTAGGGTTTCTCAAAACACCCTAGACCCCTAAACCCTAAACCCCTAAACGCTAAACCGCTTGTAAGAGAAGCCCTAAGGTCTCCCTCAGTGAGCGTCAGATGACGCTGGGCGCCATGAGGAAGCGACTGGCTGGACTGCTGGCCTCGCCGAGCTTGAGGCGCCCGGGTTCAGAGGGTTTCAGTGTTTAGGGTTTTAGGATTTAGGGTTTTGGGCTACTACATTGTAGTTTCTCAACATCAGAGGGACCCCAAGATAGACCCCAAAACCTTACTATGGGGACCCCCAAAAGATACCCCTAATTATAAACGCTATCGCGCGCCCGCCTCGGCTGGCGGGGCGCAGAGCACACGAATAGGTCACGCATGGAGTTCGGGTCGAGGGAGTAACGGAGGCAAGCCTCGTTTCAGACGTGTTTGTTGCATGCCTGTTCCAGCATTCATGGAGGGGGTTGGCTGGGCTTAGTCCATCAGCCTTAAGTGAGGGGGTTCGCAAGCTTCGAGAGCCGCAAGCGTAGAAACGGCCTGGGCTGCGTTCCAGGGTCGAAACTGTAAGTCCCCAAGTGCACTTCGCCGCTACTCCCCTGATCCTGAATTTTTCCTGCCCGTGAATATTTCCTGACCATAGAAGAAGGCGACATGCACAGAGCCAGGACAAAGCAAGGAATCAGACTGGCCACATGTGAGGGGGTAAGGCGGGGGGGGGAGGGGAAGCGGGCGGGGGGGGTGGGGAGGTTTGGGGGGTCTCAGGGTAGCAGGGGTTAGGGTTGAGAGTCCGGGGTTGAGGGATAAGAGTTTGGGGTGTAGGGTTTCGAATATGGGGTCTAGGGATGAGAGTCTGGGGGGTAGGGTTTCGAATATGGGGTCTAGGGATGAGAGTTTGGAGTTTAGGGTTTAGAGTTGAGGATTTAGGGATTACAGTTTGGGGTTGCGGGTTTGAGGCTTGGGTTTAATCATTTGGGCTTGGTGTTTGGGGATGAGGATCCCAGAAGTCATGGCCATGGGGGTCCGATGGGTCTCCGCATGAAAGGACTTTGGCAACTGCCCGCCCCTAAACTACCCAGTTTAGGGTTTAGGGT
>CAJNIZ010004782.1:0-10316 GCA_905231905.1 Symbiodinium pilosum | reverse complement strand
TTAGGGGTTTAGGGATTAGGGTTTAGGGATTAGGGTTTAAGGATTAGGGTTTAAGGATTAGGGTTTAAGGATTAGGGTTTAGGGATTAGGGTTTAGGGATTAGGGTTTAGGGTTTAGGGCAGTGCGGGGATGGGGGCCCTAGGGTGTACTGGGGAATGTAGGGGATGATGCGCTCCACCTAGGGATTGCGTGTGGGCTTTGTTTTGCTCCCAACTGCTGTCGTACAGGGCTATCTGGAACTATAGCTAGAACCCCGTGTTTTCATGTAGAACCCTAAGGAAGGTGAATCATGGCTTGCTGAGACTACACTCATGTGACAAACAAGACAAATCAGGGCCTCAATGACAGCATGTACCAGACCCTAAAACTTAAACTCTACACGAAATCTGAACCCTGCACCCTCAACCTAGAGTCCTAGAGGGTCAGAGTATTCAGGACTTGGGGAGTAGGATTTGGAGGTTTCTTTGAAGTAATTATACAGATTTTAGAGTCTGGGTTGAAGTCTTTTTGGGGTTTAAAGTTGAGGCTGCATGGATTTGACCCTCCACCGTACTGAAATTGGATCATGTGATGATTCTCTAGGCTCAAGGCGGATATTACCCTGCTAACAAAGACCCTCCAAGTACCCTCAATTATCAACGCCGGCGCTGCCAGCAAGATCTGTAGCCGGTACGTAGACGTAGGGTGCCAGAGTTTGAGGTTTACATGATCCCCGAGATCCTACACTGATATGTCCTTATATACCTAGTATCCATCAACGAATACTAGGGCTCGTATGAAACGTCAACGCCATCCCAAATCCCCAACGCTGGCGCAAGGTTTCTACCCTGTACTCTACGTCTACCCTCAACCCCTAGATCCCCTAAACCCTAACCTTAAAATGAGATAAAATGAGAACATTAGCCTGAAGCCCAAAATAGGCCATCAATCCCTTCTGGTCCCAGATTGCCATTTTACAGGACTATCTCGTGTAAAGCACCGTTTACGGTGAGGTCAGGTGAAGTCGTTATCCCTAAGCCCTACGCCCTAGCGCCAAACCCTAAACCCTAAGCCCCATGCTCTAAACCCTAAGCCCCAAAACCCCAAACACTCACTAACCCCTGAGCCCTCAACCCTAACCACCCTAAATGACCTAATTTTCCCAGCCCAGGGCACTCCATCGCGTGTCCGCGTCTTTCTGTAAGCACAGTTGTGCAGCGGCCTCGCAGGTGCCCCCGCGATTTTCAGGTTTGGGGCATGATGTTTGGGGTTTTGGGTTAAGGGTTTAGGGGTTTAGGGTTTAGGGATCTAGGATTTAGGGGTTTAGGGTTTAGGGATTTAAGGTTTAGGGGTTAAGGGTTTAGGGCTTGGGGTTTAAGGTTTAGGGCTTCGGGTTTGGGGCTTAGGCTGTAGAATGGATTGTGGGATTGGAGTCGGGGTTAATTTTGGGTTTACGGCACGGCAGAAAAGGGGAGGAGGCGGCGCTTTGAGACATCCCACGTGCTTGATTTCCATGAGTTCTAGGTTGGTATGCTAGTCAACTACAAGTGCTGTCTGTACGAGTAGTTGGCCCACGCTCCCTTTAGAACTTCCAGGGTGTTGAGGCTTCATCATCGGTTATGCTATGTTCTAAATGAAGTTCATGGGTCGTGTACGAACCCTGAAATCCTCAAGCTTAAACCCCTAAACCCTACATGAAACGACGTCAAAATTACTTGTTTGGCTTCTCCACATTTTGGGGATCTTCTCTTAACCCTAGCTTAGATAAATTAAGCCTATAGTTTAGGACATTCCCTATCGATCTTGGAGTTTTTGCGCGACAGCTACGGCCTAGACTAAACGAGGTCAACGGTCACTTTTACCGCGACCCATATACCCCTATACATCCCCTTCAAAGGGACTCCCCCCAATCCCAAAACCCCAAACTCTTAACCCTACACCCACATCCTACACCCTAAATCCCAAACCACAAACCCTAAACCCTGAACCCTAAGCCCTAAAACCCTTGAGCCCAAATCCTAAGCCCTAAACCCTAAACCCCCCCCTGGGGGGTGGCCTGGCATGGCAACGAGGTTCCGCGCAAGGCTCATGCCTAGCCATCCGGTACCCGAGCCAAGCTCCTTGTAAAAAAGGGCTTAAAGAATTTTGGGATATTTAGGGTTTAGGGTTTGGGGTTTAGGGTTTATAGGGATAAGGGATTTAGGGTTTGGGATTTAGGATCTAAGGTTTAGGTTTTAGGAATCAAGGTTTAGGGTTTCGGTTTTGGCTTCAGAGATTTTTTGAGGTGGTGGGGGATTCTATGGGGGCTTAGGGCAAGGATTAAGGTTTACGGTTCAAATATTAGGGGCTAGGGATGAAGGTTTAGGGTCCATAGGGATTAGCAGGGTTTGGGATAGCACGTTACGGGGCACAGGGAGTAATCATTGGAGGGTTTAAAGTTTAGGTTCAGGGCTTTACTTTAGGGATTGCTCCCGGACATGTCTTGCTGAGCGTAGTGCTCCCCGCGCTTGCCTAAACCCTTACCCTGTAAACTCTAAGAGAGATGGTGGAGTGTGGGGGTACTTGGGGTGTAGGGCTGAGATTTGACGGAAAGTGTTACAAGTGTGAGACTTAAGGCCGAGTCTCAGGCATCGAAGGCTTCAAGCCGGTAAGGCTAAATCCTAAACCCTGAACCCTTGCCCGGGATGTACGGCTTAAATCGTATCAGCTTGAGCTTTAGGTTGGGGAGCTTCCAAAATACAGGGTCCCCAGATTTCACTAAAATCTGAACCCTGAACCCTAAATCTTCTTCTGAACCTTCAATACGGGGCCCTCACAAGGAGGAAGCCCACAGGTACTTGGGCTCCTAGGGTAAGCGCCGGTAAAACCCTAAGATTTGAGAGCAGGATCCGGCCAGGTTGGTTTCGGGCTTCCCCAAAACTAGGGATACATTTCTGGGTGATCCGTATAATGAGGATTTCAATATTTTTGGGGCATATATTGGGCTTCCCTATTCAAGGAAGCTACCATCTCCGACTCCATAAGAAAGTTTCCACAGCCTAAACCCTGAACCCTAAAATTTTCGGGTGCTACACAGAATGGGAGAAGGGATCCTCATAAGCATCCCTACATGATCTCATTCAACACTTCCCGACTCCTTTCTTACGCACCGGTGAGTAGACCCCATGAGAGCTATAGTCGAAACTTCTTAAAGGGGGATTAGGGCTTTAGGGTTTAGGGTTAGGCTATAGTCTAAACTCCTTAAAGGGGGAATACGTAGCGGAATGTTATGAGGCTTGTGAAAGGGGATACTAGGGATTTAGACGACAGCTCAGATGCCCCTGTAGGATCCCAGTCTCCTTTTCATGTTGTGTTTCTTTTGAACCTGCCTCTCCATGATAATTAAGGGGTGAGGTTGTCAACAACCAAGCACATCCTCAACTCCAAATTCACCCTACGCACTATCAAACCCTTAACCCAACCCCGAACCTGTGCAGTAAGCCTCCGCAACCCGAAAGCCTGAATCAAGGCTATGCCTAGGGTTTAGGGTTTCGGGTTTAGGGTGTAATCGTTGAACATGGGGGATAGTTGACCAATAGGCTCGGGTAACTTGGCCTTCCACGGACCCTTACATGGGTTGCTTTTGAGGAACTCTTTAAAGTCTGGGGTGCCTTATTATAGCAAGTCTAAAAAAGTTCCTTAACAGCAAACAGCAACCCAACTCATCCTAATCCCTAAACCTCGAATCCGGGTGGTATTCAGAAGCTGCTGCCAGGCAACCAGGGTGTAAACAGGCGTTGGCAGGTGTAGCCGTGGCCACTCCTTCTCCAAGTAGTCCTTTGCTTATGTTTTTATTTGAGGGTTTGGGTTCGTGGCCACGTGGTTTAGGGTTTAAGGCTATTGGGGTTTAAGGGTTTTAGAATTTTTGGTTCAGGAATTAGGGTTTGGGGTTTAGGGTTTAAGGGTTTAGGGCTGTAGTTTTTAATGTGTTGAGTTCAGTGGTGGGGGGTAGGGCTAAAACAGGCTGATGCTCTCCTCATCTGTTCCATACATGAGCCATAGTCTAAACTCCTTAAAGGGGGTTTCCATAACAGATTACATAGGGCACTACAACAGGGGTTATTCAGGGGGATACCAGGAGTTTACACTATGACTCACGTACCCCTTTATGAAGCAGAAGCTCTCTGAAGAGACCCTCAATCTGTCTAAGGCTAGGGGACGAATAAAAAGAGCGCTTATGACCCCTTTAAGCCACGCATGATCCCCGCCGCTCTCCCCATTATCAACCCACTTCTCTAGTCCCCTGGAGGTTCAGGCTACTAGCTGGACATCAACAAGTAAGTAAAACAATGGTCCAAAACCCTGAAATCAATCCAAAAATACACTATTCTACATACTTTGGGGTTTCAGGTACCCTAAACTCTACCTACACCCTAAAACCCTTAACTCTACCTAAACCCTAAAACCCTACACATGAGATTCCTCCCCGGAGCCCCCGACCCTTGAATGAGCGGATTTACTACCTCAATCTCACGAACTGAAATGGCCCCAGGGCCAGGATCTTGCATATGAGCCAGAGACTAAACTCCTTAAATGGGGTTTATAAGGGATTCTGTAGGGTTTAGGGTTTCGGGATTAGAGTTTAGGGTTCTAAAATCCTCACAGGGGGGTTATATACGGGATTATTTAGGGGACTATGTACTTTAGGGGTTAGTAAGGGGGATACTAGGAGTTCAGACTATGGATCATATAGCTCTACGCCTATATGCCCACACTCTACGCTAAGCCCGAAACCCTTACCTGGGCCCGAAAGTATGTAGAACAATGGGCGTATTAGCTCTTTTGGTGGGTTCTTAGCCAGTATCCTTAAAGCCTACATAACCCCTTAGGTAAAGCCCAAAGGTGAACCCCATATCAACCCAACATTACACTCTAGACCCTGTATCGCGCCTTTATACTCCCTGGATAGGCCACAGTGTAATCCCTAGAGGACACTTCATAAAATGTCTGCTTAGCTGAGCTCTCTCCATCCCTCAGCATTCAGATTATAGTACTTGGGTTCAGGCTTTCGGCTTTAGGCCTAAAATCCTGTTATTTCGGTACTTGGACCCTGAAGCCTACATATCGCTGTATAGATACGATACATATCTCCTACACATCCCTATAAAACGCCACCCTAAACCCAAAACCCTAAACCCTCATCCCTAAACCCTAAACCCTAAGCCCTAAACCCCAAAACCTAAACCATTTGGCAGCCATGTGACGCACAAGCGTATGCAGCTGCGTTCGGACTCCAAGGGCCTGGATGTTGGCTTCACAACACTAACAGATTAGGCCTTAAACCCCAAAGGTTTAGGGTTTAGGGTTTAGGCCCTTAACCTGAAGCCCAGTCTAGGGTTTAGGTGTTTAGGGATCGGGGGTTTAGAGGCTCAGGGTTCAGAGTTGTAGGGGTTTAGGGCTTTAGGGTTTAGGGGTCTAGCGGTCTAGGGATGTAGGGTTCAAACTGTACTGTTCAGGACTTAGAGCTTAGGGCAGAAGGATGGAAGAAGCTTCGGTCGCTTTCTGAACACCTGGCATCTGGAACCCTGGAGAAACCTAAACCCTAATTTTCCCTAATTTTTAGGCCATAAATCCTAGACCCTAAATCCTGAACCCTAAATTATAAGCCGTAAATCCTAGCCCTAAATCTTAAGCCCCAAACCCACATCAGTTCAAATAAAGCGCTTCATTCAGGGCAGTAAGAAACTCAAACCCTGAGAACTGAGAACTCCTACCCTGATCCCACGGCAGCCGGGTTAGGGTTTCGTTTTGGGGGCTTGGGTTTATATAGGGTTTGGGGTTAGGGTTTGAAGCCTAAACCCTAAATCCGAAACCCTAAACCTTAATCCCTATATTACCCCCTTTAAGGGGTTCAGGGCCCAGGGTTTAGGGTTTAGGGCTTGGGCTTTAGGAGGCGGTGATCTGACAATGGTAATGACCTTGGGGTCCACAATTTTTTCCGACTATAAAGTTCTGTTCCTCAATGCAAGTTTACGGTAACCCCTAAACAATACTGCGGCGTCTGCTTCTTCTACTTCCCCTATATCCTCTTGCGTATATATGCAAATACACCCTCATCCCTAAATCCTCAACCCATATAATATGACCATTACTCGTGCGTGGGGTTGATGGAACCGCCTCAGACTGCAAAATCTGGCCCACCAAATGAATCAGCAAAATCACGCGTGCTTGGGGTTCAGGGTTTAGGGGTTGAGGGATTACATTAGGGATGAGGGCTCAAGGCAGAAGCTGCAGTAAACAATCTAAACCCTTAACCCTAATCTGCAACAGACCCAAAGCCCCACTACCGAACCCTAAACCCTAAACCCTAACCCCCCTAACTTCAAACCCTGAATCCTAGATGTCTCCGCCCAGCGACCCGGTCGACCAAGCTAGACTCGAGATCAATACGTCTCGACCTACGGCATTGAGCTTTAGCGTAGCAGGCTAGGAGCCTTGGGTTTACGGATTGAGGGTTTAGGGCTTAGGGCTTAGGGTTTAGGGTTGGCGACTTGCCCATTTCAGCTTTGCATGTAGCATTGGCGGCTAAACAGATTAACCGATTGTTGGCTTGGCGCTCAAAAACTTATCTTTCAAAGCACCCCCCCCCCCTCACTTGAAGCGAAGCGCCAGTTGGAGCTGGTACGGTTCAGGGTTTGAACTTTAGGGCCCTTCTCCTACAAGCAAATTCAACGCCAGGGAAACCGGATGCGGGCAAGGGGGATGTCAGACCTGAAGCCCTAAGGCGCTACAAAATGCCCGGAGAGCCCAAATATACGTCTGCGGAGAGGCTTATTTCGTGACGCTGTCTAGGGAAGCACGCCTTGAGGGTTTGGGGGTTTAGGGTGTGGAGGGTTTAGGGTTTCGGGATTAATGATTGTAAGAAACAATTATGAACTCAAATACTTCTACTTCTTGAGGTATTAAGAGGTCCCCTACCCCCACAACACCCTGAAGCCTCCTGGAGGTTCATGGATGATTCTACGTGGAGTTTTCTGGCCATAATGTAAAAGATCAAAACTCCAAACTCCTAAGGTTTGGGGATGATAATGGGGAGCTCTCACCCCTCCTACTCGCGGAAGCACTAGCAAGTCACAGGCTGCAGTTCCAGGTCCAGACTTTAGGCGGTTTAGGGTTTAGGGCTGAGGGTTTAGGGCAGGTTTGGGAGCCCTAAAATTCTACATGCTTGCAGCTCTACGGGGATGATCTAGGGATTAAGGGTACTAAATTTACACAAGATGTTCAAACCTACTCCTATTTTTTCGGGTCCGCGCAACCGGTACAGCGTAGGATTTATTTTTTAAGGTGTCAAAAAAATGTTGCTCTATTTCTGGGTCCCCATCACAATGCGGCACCTAGTATTTAGGGACCCTAAACCCACACCCTGAATCCTTAACCCTAAACCCTACATAAGGTTCAGGGGTTCAGGGTCAATGAATGGCTCACCACAGACGGCCAAGGTTCCAAACTGCTGAAGAGCTTGTCCCCTGAAGCTCGAGCCTAAACTGTAAACCCTGAACCCAACAGCTTAAATTCCTAGAGGCTTGAGTCGAGGGACTCGCGTGGCGTAGAAGTAAATCCATTGGCTTAGGCTGAAATAGCTTTTGGACGCTTGATTCCTCTGATATCCCTACAGCGCCGAAACCCTAAACCCTAAACCCTAGGCTCCATAACCCTAAACCCGTAATCATTCCCAGAATAATATTTGCAACCTTCCTAGGCCGGTGACGACCAAGAATGCACGGAACATCGTTAATGCAACTCAAGCGCTACAACAAGGGTTTAGGTTTGTTAGGGCTGTGGGCTTACGGGACTCTAAGCAGTCGTATGCCCAAGGCCCCACTGAACCCAAGTTCCTTAATCCTTAATGTTATCTGGTAACGCTAAATTCACAACCCGCAGCCCTGAAACCTTGAATCCTAACTCAACAAATCTCAAACCTGAACCCTTACATCCCAAAGTGCCTCAAACCAAACACCAGTCCTTGAACCTCAAAAACCCCTGAAACACGAGTTGCTGGGGCGCGAACTCCAGAGACTGTGGTCTTGCAGCTCAAACTCTACACAATGGCGCGGCTCTTCCCTCAAAGTCTTTGACAGTTTGGGGTTTCAAAAAGCGTTCTGAGTTCAGGGTAAAAGAACTTAGGGATTTCAAAGGGGCTTGGGGGTAGAGGGTTTGGAGTCCTAACTGAGGGGTTTCAGGGTTTACGGTTTCTGGGGTACAGTATTTCATCCGTTTCAACTGGGTTTCACTGCGGGTCTGACAGGAAGTTAAGGTTTGCAAGCCCTGTTGTTAACCTCAGTATAGGGGATTCTAGCAGAGAAGCCAGCTAAAATTGCTACTGTACAACCCTTTCAAGAAATCCGACGTAGTTCATTTTCCGAAGGTGCTGTGTGCACAGAGGTTGCTGCCTGCGCATGGTGTAGAAGTTCGACATGCTTGTAGATTGGGGTTTCTGAAAATTACGGGTACCATTTTGGGTCCCCAATACTGAGGACTAAAGTATTTTGGGGCCTAGATTGGGGTCCCCGTATTTAGGGAGACTACCATTAGACGTAATCGGTACCAAACGCGCAGGGGTCCGAAATGTCTCGGTCGTGAGTGTTGCCAAGAAAGTCGTCCGCATGCTGGAACCCTAAACCATAAACCTGAAGTCGCCCACAAAGATAGCGGCCACGATCTCTATTGAATTCCTCCATGTCCTCTCCTTCAATTAGTGGTGGTTTGGGCAAATCAGGTTGGTCAACCTGGAGTAACCTTAGACTTAGACCTTAGAAAAAGGTAAACAAACCAAAGTACGGCGTACAAAACCCCTTTAATTTGGGATACAGGTTACACTAGGTAGGGTTGAGAATTCAGACGGGGGCAGCCAAATATCTGGACTGCTATGCACCTTACAACAAGATCATGTGTATGCTGTTTTCACGTGATCAAATACACGATGTATTGAGCTGAAGTATTCCCAGAACTGGACAATATTCTTGTACAGGCTGAAAGAAACTGAGAGAGAGAGCCCTTTGCCATAAATAGTGCGCCTGGCGAAGCTTCCGATCTATTTGCTGATTTCCATATCCTGTGAAACTACAATGTCTACAATTTCTGCATGACCTTAGTAATTCTGTAATACCAAAAGTTCCTAAGGTTTGGGGGTGTACTTTAAACTTTAAGGTCATGCAGGATGTTGAGTATGTTGAGTATCAAGTATAATTACCCTTTTGATGGGATACCTTACAAGAGCTATAATGAAACTCCTAGTATCCCCCTTAGTAAGCCCAATAATACTCCCCTATATCACCCCATTTAAGGAGTTTATTCCCTAAACCCTAAACCCTGTATGTTCTTTTATAAAACCCCCTTTAAGGAGTGTAGAGTATAGACTACAGCTCACAAGGGATGCTTTCTTTGAGTAGGGCCGGGCAGGCTGCACCGCGCAGGTTCTTAGTCGAGGTGTGTCCAAGTAAAGTGATGGAGGTGGCAAGAACGCCTCAGGGGCCCTTTTAGGGCTTAGGGTATACGTTTTAGGGTTTTGGGTGAAAACCACTTCCTTCAGAGCACACCACCCGCACCTAAGCCCAAACTAGTGCGGCCAAAGTGCCGAAACCACAGGTGGCGGCGTTCCACGTCCACGTCCACCCATTCCCGGCAACATTGGCCGAGCACATAGCCTGGAATGTGCTTTAAGGTTTAAGATTCATTTTGGGGGGTTTATCATGGGTTCCCCTAGGAGCCTCATCCCCCCTGTACTTTTGTCTAAGATTGCCCCTCAACTAGCCCCTGTCCAAGGATAGTTCAAGGCTCATTTGCCTGTTCGGGGTTCAGGGTTTTTTGCTGTTGAGGATGCGAATTTGGCCTAAACCCTGAACCCTAAAACCCAAACCTTAAACCCTAAGCTCCATCTGGGGTACCGGGTTTCGTTTCTCCTCTCCATAGACTTGCCGCAGTATTGCAGAAGCAGAAATAGCATACCATCATACGGCTCCTATACGAGCTATCTTCTAAGCTCCTAGCATCCTCCTTAACAACCCCCATAATACTCCCCTACATAACCTCCTTTAAGGAGTCCGCCGACCTTGGGGGGCGTGTTGGATGGTTTCAGTAATGGAAAGGGTGAAAACCCTCTTCTTTGCAGCCTATAAACGCGGGGGGGGGGGAGGGTCGGGGGGGGCGGGGTAGGGGGGGTATCCCGTGCCCGCTTCCCTCCAGGCCACCTCCGCGGCAGCCGTTTCAGCCGTTTCCCACCCCTTCGCCTGCCTCCCGCCAGGAGACTTTTTCAGAACGACGAAATTGGTGCTTTAGCCCCGTCGCCTTGATCACTTGTT
>CAJNIZ010004781.1:92761-121221 GCA_905231905.1 Symbiodinium pilosum | reverse complement strand
TCCCTGGCGACACACGGCATTTAATTTTAAAGATGTAGAGATTGTAGAGTAGAATTCGGACCTTCTTTGTTCTCTTGTTTGTGCTTGCTGTGTGTAAAAGGGACCCCTGTGTGAACTCCGTGGTAGAGCCCCTAGGCCTACGCGAGAGGGTTTAGGGCTTGGGCTCAGGATTTTCAAGGTTCCGGGTTCAAGGGTTTAGGATTAACGGCATGGCAATATCCAACCTGAATTCCACACCCTTGGTTTCTCAATACGCCTGAGCCCGAAAGACATGAAACTCAAGTCTGTGGAATGGAGCGTCTTGCAATATGTGTATATCCTGCTGAACGCGGCCACTTACCTGAGACCCTAGGTGTAAATCTCCAAATTGACTGCTCAGCTAGATGCTTACGTGCCACAACCTCACCAGCACCCCGTAAATCCTAAAGCTTTTGAATCCTAGACCCTCGGCCCCGAAAAACACAACATCGCTGTGTTCCACTTCACCCAATGAAAGAAACTCCCCTCCTAATTAAGAATAATGAGGAGTACTTTCAACAATATACCTTAATGCAGTAGGAGTATGCTTGTTAAGGGGTGGGGAGCCCTGTTATTAGGGGGGCGCAGATTTCTCAGCTGGGCGGCTGGAGGTGACGATGAGCACCAGCAAGGTAGCCTGAAAGACAGCAGCCGCAGTGGATGAGCTGGGGTCATCCACGAAGGCCTCAACTGGAGAACCCACTAACCCTTGCAATCTCCACATATAATAGGGCTCCCTAGAGAGGAAGATGAAAGACACGTGTTAACAGCCATAGTTACAAAGTGTTGTGTTTGGCTCTGAAGAGTTGCGGATTGAAAATGATTTATCAGGTTGGGGCTTGGGGTGTGGGGGTTAGGGTTGAGAAGGTAGGGTTTAGGCTTAGGGTCAGGGCCCGGCGAACTGAAGAATTGCAAGTAGTATGTAGGCACTCACGACCATTGGCGTAAGTGTGAGCCTTGTCCAGCAACAGAGAAGAAGGGAAGGATGAGCTACATGTAATGGCCTAAATGGCCTAAAGGCTTTGTAGGGTCGTTCCCTATAGTAATCAGGCTTCTACTTAGCCCTCCAAGGGAGGCTTCCTGCCCCGATTGCATCCCCTCAATCCTAGCCAAAAACCTCTCAACCCTGCAGCCCAGCTTTCCAATCCTGACATGAGCTGTGAAGTACTTGTTGTCTGGTTACACCTACCCGCCAGACCTTTAAACCCTAAACCCCCAACCGTTGCTAAACCCTAAGCCCCACACCCTAGACTGCAACCCCAGCAGCTCTTAGTGAGTCTCGAGCTCCAACCTCAGACTCCTTGCAAGCAGCGTGTGGTTAAGGATTAAGGGTAAAGGGCTTTTTCTCATGGTGCGCCAGTGATCCGAAAGGCATAAAATCGACCCAGGACAAGGGAAGACAGACGGAACGGGTGGCAAAGATGATCTCCAAGGGAGGAGTTCTGAGTCGAACGGGCAGTTTAAGCTGACGTGAGTAAAATGTGTTTTGAACAAATTGGGCCTTACCCCCATGCCATGTACTGACACATGGACTCTTCCCCCAGGTCTCAAATGCCCCCAGCGACTTTCTATCCACAAGCCGTCGATAAGAGTGACTTTGGCAATCCCGGACGCCATAAGAAGCAGGTATAACAAGGTCCGAACTTTGGGCTTGGGGTTACAGAAGCCCTCTCATTAGCAGGATAGTATATTGCTGATGTTCAGTTTTCTTTGTTTTCGTCACAAACGATAAGCCACTCTCACAAGGGAAATGGTGCCAGACAGGTCCTTGCATGCGCCTGCAATGAAACTTGAACAATGTTCGACTTTGAGCCTTGAAGTTCAAAACCCACAGAATTGTATTCCAGAATTTCTAACTTGTTCAGGGTCTCCCAGGGCCTCAGGGAAGTGCCTATACCCACCGAAAACAAACTTCCGCAGCCCTAAGCCGAAATCCTACCCTCCCAGGCCCTGCACACCAGGCCCAAAATTTGAACCCTGGACCCTAAATCCTAGAACCTGCACCCTGAATCTTGACTCCTCCGCCCTGCGACACAAATTCCCACACAGAGAGGCTAGCTGTACATAAAGGTCACTCGATGATTCCCCTTTGGGCATTATATACACCCAGCCTCTCCTGACTTAGCCCACATTACCCTAGGGAGAAAAAAAGGATCCTCTTTACATAAAACTAATATAAGGAATCCCATACCCCAACAAGTATAAAGGGTCCCTAACATTGATCCAGCTGAAACTCTACAAACTCCCCGAAAAGCTCCTCCGTGTTCGGGGCCAGGTAAGAAGACCCAGGGCTCTGCGCCATGGCCAGTTACCCATATGGAGGCGTGGAAGTAGCGGTGCTGCTTGAATTACAAAACATTAGTACTATCTACAATAAAAGAAACATAAGTGAGTGTAGGATATTTAAAGTCGTGGGATTTTGCGCTATTTATGGCTGCTGGGGGTTGAGGCTGCAGGAAGCAGGGCAAATGGGTGCTGCATTGGTGCAAGCTCTGTAGCAACGTATGATCGTGTAATTAAGGCGTATTGTCCAGGGTTTCAGGCTCTTTTGCTGTCATTGGCTTGCAAACCTTGAGGTTACTGGGTCATGTCTACTTGCCTTGGGCACATGTCAGGTCCCAGGGCATTTGGGATCTTGAGCTGGAGTCGGAGAAACAGGCTGCTCCAGTTCTCAAGGTTTCGGAATACAGGCCAAGGCTCATGAACGGCTGTTCAGAATGAAGGGGACGGGTGGCCTCTTCATGTCACTGCAAAGACGACGGTCTCCAGTTCAAAGACGCTACATGAGGACATGCCACTTGGAGAAACCACCTCTGAGACTCAAAGATGGAGGTGTGGGGGTCAGGTTGGCTAGAACAGGTCTAGTCCTCACTCGAATGAAGACTGAAATGTTTTCTTGGCCCACCTAGCTAGGAAACCTGAAGTTCAAAAAGAAGACTACCAAGTTCAAAAAGGGGCCGAGCACATGTTGATGGTAGCCCTCTTGAACTCCAGACGGCCTCGCGCGTCCAGCCGTCGACATGGCGGCATTCTGCTCGGCCAGGGGACGACTGCAAAGCCTCCCACTCACCTTTTGCAGGGCTTCCTTCACAGGCTTCTAGAAGAAGAGGACTCTTAGGAACCATAGGCGGCTATGCGGTAGTTTCCCAAGATAGGGGGACCCCAACATAGACCCCAATATATTACAGTCCTTATTATTGGGATCCCCAAAATGGTACCCCTAATTTTCGGAAACCCCCATATGGTGTTTGAACAAAAGGGATGATAAGGATGCCCTTAGGGACTTTTAAGGGCATCAAGGCTTGCAGCTTAGGACGCAGGACCTCATTGATGGTTTGCAAGCCTTGGAACGCAAATTTTAAGCGACTTCGAATCCAGCGTGCATGGGGTATGGGAGATATGTCTCAAGGCTGCAGCTCTCAAGGCTTTAAATTGACACATTGTGAGGCTTATAGGGAAGGGGTTAAGGTCTTGCAGAGATCAGGGGCTGTACAGTTTCAGGCATCTGGTGGACTTTCGGCGGGGGGTCTCAGAGCTGAGGCAGATAGAATATGGGGTATATGCGGATCTTATTCTAATATACCCAAAGTCATATTCTATCTACTTAAAGAGGGTTTACGGCTTAGGGTTTGTTATGTTGATGCTGTCTGGGTCAGATGGAGGGCGTCTGGCCGGCGCGACGCCCTCCTCCCTGGCAGTAACGTCTCGAAATGAAAGCAAACCGCAACGTTCTGAACGCTGCAGCCTTAAACCGCTTTAAACAAAACCTCTGAACTCAAAACCAAAACTCTAAGCCCTCAAATCCTTAAACCCCACACCGCCACCCCTAAGCCCTAAAGCATGTCCAAACCCTAAAGGTCCAAGGGCCCAAATCATATGACTTCACAAATACCATTAACAATATAGTATTTGGGACCTAAAGCCCTACTATTTGGGTCCTTGGACTCTTAGGGAAATACAGCTTCTTAAGTGCAACGCAAGTTGAGGTGCCCAGGCGTCAAAAGATGACAGCCTCCACCTTAACTTATGGTTGCTTTCTGGCAAGCTCGGGAGCGCAAGCATGTACTATTAAAGTCCCCCTTAAGTAGATAGAATATGGGGGCTCTATTGGGATAATGGAAAAAGAAAAAGGAAACCACTATTGGGGTTTATTAAGTAGATAGAACATGGGGGCTATACGGGGATCTTATTATTGCTACACCAAAAGCCATAGTCTATCTACTTCAGGGGGGCTGTATGCTTATTCATAAACCAAATAGGTGGGGATTTCATAAAGATCCAGTCCCCCACTCCACCGTAAGGAAGGAAGACCTTGCTTTACAGTAAGAAGCCCGCAGCTATCTTTGGATGTCTCAAAATTTGTTTTTGTTTAAACAAAACCTTCGGACTTTTCGTCTGCCCGGCTCGGCAAAGGGTTCTATACCCAGAATTAACAAAGTGGGACAACATCAGACAGAGTTTCATCCACCTGATCCATAGGGTTAGAGGTTTGGGTTTACGTTTGAGGGTTTAGCCGCGGGCCTGTGTGGATATACATGGATTATCTAGGTTCTCTGGGCCCTTAGGCAGCTAAACCCCCCAAACCCTAAACCCCTCAACCCCAAACCCTCGACCACTAAACCCTGAACCCCTAAACCCCCAAACTCTGAACCTCGATGAACTCCTGATGGATGCAGCCTCATCCAGCACGGCTGCCGCAAATCTTGATTTGCCTGCCTCGCAGCATGCTTTGGGTTTAGGGTTTGGGGGTTTAGAGGTTTAGGGGTTTAAAGGCAGAATGCTTTGGGACTTGCAGATGTGCGGGAGAGTTGGCAGGTCCTGGGAAGAGGCCACATGCAGTTCCAGCAGACACAATCTTTGGAATGTGATCCGTGTTTTGGCCTAGGGTAACTGGAATATTTCAACTTTGCGTATTTGGGTAACGTGCGCAGCACCTTACTCAAATGCTCATCGAGACTTGACTAGAACCCCGAATTCCACAAGTTACAGGCAAGAAGTGGGTAGAAGGCTGTTGTGGGGAACCTTCCGGGAGCCGAATTAGTTTAACCCGAGCTTTGGGTGCTGGGGTTGCTTACATGTTTTGCAAAGTGTTGAGGCATAAGGCTGTGTCGCTATCTTCAGGAATATAACCTGAGGTGGTCTGAAATTGAACCGTTCTTCAACGAGCTGAGCTGAACGCATCAGAACGCCGATCAACAGAGCCGAACCTAGCAATACTAGTAGACATAATAAAAAAATATGGTAACAATATACTATATTCTTACTACTGGTAATAGTATACTATATATTCTGAATACTACTAAAGACAGACCCTAGACCTGCATTATAAAGGAACGTTACTGGGAACCCCAAACAGGGAACCCCAAGAATATAGTAGGAATATACCTACCAGGGTCCTTATATTCCATCACATTCCTGCTATATTCTTGGGGTTCCCTGTTTGGGGTTCCCAATAAAATCCCTTTACATTAGAAGATGGGAGCCCTGACGGGCGGGGCCTTAGCACAAGCCTCGGCGGCTCCAAGCAACGGTGCCACCGGCGGGCTGCAGGACGAGTTCAGATTCATTTTGCAAAAGCTTACTGGGGGGTCAGAAAGGGATAAGGAAATATAAAGCCCTGTATAATCCCCATACAGTACGGTTTCCTTATTCCCTACTGGCCCCAAGTAAGAAAGTTCAGTTGAGGTTTGGGCTTGCTTGCATCACGCCCCTGGTGAAGGCAAGCACCCTAAGGTGGAACTCCATATAGGCACTGCTTGGAAAGACAGCAGGGTCTACAAGGCCCCCAACCCCAAGGGTATCGCACCAGAAGAATTTCTATGAGGATGACTTACTCAGGGAGCAACGAAAAATCTTCAGACAGCAGCTACAAAGACACAGATGCTTGAATATGGGGTGTTTTCCTTCAGCGTTCTTCCTTCAACGCGCAATGCTGGATCAAAAAGAAGGATTGAAGCGTTCTGAGGCTTCCTGGTCAAGCCTACAAGGGTTAGGCTTTTTCAAAACCTTCTCCCGGAACTCTGACCCCTGGGGTAAATCCTGGGCTTCAAGGCCACTGTCAGTTAAGAGTCTGCTTTAGCCGCAAAAGCCTTGAAATTGAAATCCGGAGTGGTCCACCGTCAACAGCCTTCTCAAATAAGCGGCGTTGAAGTCTGAGGATCCCGGTCAAGTACCCGGATGTCGAGGATCATAGGCGTCTCTTATATCATGATACATAGCTCGCTATCTGCTATCAGAAGCTCCGGACCTCAACCCTTGCCACCAGTCATCGGGCACAGTTCTGGGTCTTTGGGGTGTTCGTATGAGATGATGAGATGATCAGCCCTCGTTGCTGGGAAACTCCATCCCCTCAAAGCCTCAAAACCCCAAAGCTCAAAACTTCCACACCCCTAACCCCTCAGACCCTAAGACCAACACCTAAATCCATTAAACTCTAAACCCTATCAACCCTAAACCCTAAACCCCCTTCTGAACCTCTGACGCCCGCAGGCGGCCTTTCGGGAGCGGCATGCTGCAGCTGAAGGAGCAGAGCCAAGGCCACCTTCCACTCTTTAGGGTTGGTATTATTACTATAACTGTTACTAATATTAATATTACTAAGTACAGTTGATATTACTGTTATTACTACTATTATTGCTATTACACTGCACTACACACTTTCCGGTGCTTGCACTGGCTGTCGAACTTGTGCTCAGAATTTTATGGCGCTGGTTTAGACGCCGCGAGTACTCAACATCCTGAACACCCCAAGCATAGACATCCAACCCTGAAGCCCCCAATCCCTATGAAACCTTAAAAGCTGAACAAACACAGAAAGCTGCACACCCAGTAAACAAACGATAAACCCTTAAACCCCTAAACCCTAACCCTAAGTAAACTCCACAACCCCAAATCCTCTCAGACCTGCCAGGCACATAACACTTCGGCAGCTGCAATGCCGGCAGAAAGGGCAGGTGGTGTCCTGGGCAAACAGTGTGAGGGTGGTGCTTTTCTGGTCGGTGTCCCGGATCCCCATGGTGAAAAACCCCCCAAACTTTTTTCAGGGACATGGCCGAGACAGCATTCAAGCCCCTTTCCAAAACCATATAGGGATAGTGGATAAGAAGATGGAAGCTACTATTTAGGGTTTATAGGATTTAGGGTATAACAGGGTAATTTGTATATACTTTCAATTCCCAATCTAAGGCCATTGTGGTACTACTCCCTATATAAACCACCATTTCGGGTGAGGTCGGGGCGAGGTGGGGCGAGGTCGCTTTAAATTGTCCAGGTACAACCCTTCAAGGGCTCAACAGTGGGTTGATTAACACTCCCCTAAGCCTGGAGACTTGGTACCCCAGGTTTAGGGTTTAGGCTGGGTGCTGCCCCCCACCCAGGAACAGTCTATATTAGGGGTCCTATTAAGGGCTATATTATAACCATATTATAAATATTATCCAACTGTTACTGAGGGGGGGCTGTACCCCAGGTTTAGGGTTTAGGGTTTACCAAAATCCAAATTCCACCTCGTGACCCACACTGGTGGCACACTGCTCCTCCGCAGCAAGTTTCGGGTGCCCGCTGCGCCCTGAACCCCTGCTTGCACCCTCCCAAGCCCTTCATTTAATCCCTCCAAAACCTGACTTGAGCCAGTCAAAGCCCCTCCCCTGTTGCAGCGGCTGCAATAATTGTCAGGTTTTTCCCCTTCGCTTCTCTGACCTGCTTACTTTCAGAGGACTGTGGCTGGAAAGCTCGAGGATGTCTGCCACAGCCAGAGATTCCCGAAAACCTTATACATCCCTCATGGGGCCTGTAGCCCAGAACCTCACCAGAACGCAAACGGGAAGCCCCTAGATGCTGCTATCAGTGTAATTTAAACTAATTCCATTCCCAATTTAAGGCCATTTTGGCACTATTTCCTATACAAACGCTTGAATTGCCCAGTGCTATCCAAGCCACAGAGCTCCAAGCACGCCCTTCCTCTGGATGAGGCGAAGTGCATCCTCCCAGCGGCCTTTGGGTAAAACTCCGGTTTTAGGGCTTGGGGTTAGGGTTTAGGGCTACACCCTCCGATTACCTATAACGCTAGCCTTTATGCTCACTATTTTAGGAATTACACGGTGCCTATATCGGTATTTGGGAGAGGGGGTTTGAGGGCTAAGGATTTCGGGCGTAAGGTTTTTGGCTTAGTTAGGCTTTTTGGGTTTCGGGCTTCAGGGTTATAAGGCTTGCGGATGTGAGCCTGGGCTTAGGCGTGAAGGGCTTAGGGCTTATAGGGTTCAGGTCTTGGGGTGTGGGAATTCAGCTGTTTATTGGGGTGTTACGCAAGATAGGGATTCGAATTGCAGACCCCCTGGATAGGGAGGGACTGCAACAGGCGTCAAAGGTCCCTGGCTGAAGACTCTCCAAAGCTGGTTTTGGAAAGCGCTCTTTTTCACATGGGGAAATCCAGACATGACTCGATAGGAGAGCTACAGATTAAAGTAGCACCAAGTGGAATAGCTGCTGACATGTCTGGTGGGGTAACACCCCTTGCCTCTCCGCACACTTCCAACTTCCAAGCACTGAGACATGAGGATCAACAACTGTATGCAGGGTAGAGAAAATTCATGTTGACGCCTGCGCGACTGGCAACATTCTCCCCCTATACTGCTTACAGAACTACAGTCGAATTTTTTTTATGGCTAAAGCACAACAAACTCCAAAGCCATGTTCTAGTTACTTAGGCGACTACACTCAATCCCTCGACAGCTGTACCTGAACCAAAACTGTCTGTTTTATTTTCCAGTTGATTCCCCAAGCTCTAATTTCAGAGGTTCCTAATCGCAAGCCCCTGGCTCGGGCCTTGATGTATGCAAGCCGACACGAGGCTGCCTAAGAGTGAGGCTTGTGGTTGTGGTGCCGAGCGTGTGGACTTGAAGTTGGAAGAGGGGTTGGGCTCATACTATGACTTGTGATGTAGGGCTCCTTGCAAGGCTTTCGGCCTGGGATTTAGGATACTTTGGGGTTCAGGGCTCAAGGTTGGAGAAGATAGCTCATAAATCACAGACCATTCAGAATCCATCCTGTTAAGACACCATCCTACGTATCTCTGGTTGTCGCAAGCTGCTGCTGGTAATGGCATGCGGTTCCACGCCATCTTCCAACAGCGTCCGGTGCAATGCCAATCCTGGCAGACTGCTCATCCGACAAACTCAACCCTGAACAATGCTTTTTGTGTTTCCTAAGATTAGGGGTACCTTTTTGGGGTCCCAACAATAAGGACTATAGTATTTTGGAGTCTATACTGGGGTCTCCTATTTAGGGGAACTACGTTTTCTGCCTGCAACGTTACAGAGCATGGAACAACCGGTCTTCTTCAGGGCACCATTGATTTGTAAATTTGCACAAGACCACCCTATTGTTTCAAGCGAATGACATGACACGAAACCCTGCCCCAGCCCCGCCCCTCTCAAAAATAATACACATACAACACACCGTTATGCAACCCCCCATTTGAAAGGATTCCTTAGACTAGTCCCTACGGCAGCACAGAGAGTCCAACGAAACTTCATGCTCATCCGCTCTGTAGGGAGCTTGGGTTGAGGCTTAGGTCTGGGGTTCAGAGATTTGGTGTTTGGGGCTCAAAGATTTAGGGTTTCAGGTTTGGGGTTCGTAGATTTAAGGCTTGTTTTTTTTTTTATGGGGCCATTTCTCCACAATCCGAAGCTTAGCGAAGAACGCTTTACAGCGAGGCCCAGGTAACATGCCAAAACTTAGGCAAAGTAAAGCTTTACAAGACCCTCGCACAACAAAATCCGCCTCAGAGCAGACCTTTCAAGGCCCCCACCAGGCTTACGGCTCTTCTACGGTTCCCCTCAGGCGCCAGGTCGGGAGGAAGAAGTAGTGGCCATCACAAACCCTCATGCCGATGAGCTTGCGAATCAGCACCAGCAGAATCGTGCTCTTCAGCTCGTGAGCTTCCATCGCCACACCCTCGTTCAGCAGCTGGATCGGGCACGTCAGCAGGCAAAGGAGGTCCTCCTGGTAGGACTGCAGGCGGCAGGCGGTCATTACCATCTTCGCGTCCAGGTCGTGCAGTTGAAGAGCTTTCCCTCTCAAGCTCCTCACTTTCTTCCGATTCCTCCGAGCCCTGCTGCGCCACGGTGTCCCTGTCCGGCTGGCCAGGAGGGATCTCAGATTCCTCCGTTCCTTGGTCCACTTGGTCGCTCCCTTCTCCGTCGCCATTGTCTCGCCCTTGCCCTTCTGCCTGATCTCGATCCATTCGAGTGGCCCTGAGCTCCGTCTCCAGCAGGTGTTGGGAATCACTCTCTGCCTTGGCCCGAGCCAACTCGCGCATGAAGTCATGGAGTTGGTCCAGACCCCATCTGCTTTCCACCTGCGCATCTGTCAAGATATCCATTGTCCAGAGAGCCCTCCACGCCGCCAGCGGTCTGTTGGCACCCATGAGCGTCTCAGGGTACTCCTCCGCCGCCAGCTGCATGACTTCTTCATCCGTGGCCTGCGCCGCAATCTCTTGCTCCTCCTGTGCCTCGGCCTCGGTCTGTGCAGCCGTCTCGGCGTTGGAGCAGTCCTGGTCGACTGCAGTGCTGACCCGGAACTGTATCGTGACAGCTTCTCCAGGGGGATTGACCACCACGTTGGGGAATGTGCCGAGGATCTGCCCTTTGCTGTCCGACGGTCCTCATCCTCTTCGGAGGTCCTTCCAGCTCTGCCCTCAGGGCCTCGTCGTCATCACGCTGTGCCCTCGAGGCCAGGTAGGCTTGCCATCGGTCGTGGTCCTCTGCCCTTTGGAGTTCTTCCTGCAAGTCAAGCTCCCTCTCATACTCGGCAAGCTGGTCCGCCTCCAAAGCCTGGGAAGCAGCAATTTTCAGTTGAATCAGGCGCTCTTCCTCAACCCTCTCGTCTATGGACAGCGGGTTCGTGCCGTTGCTTCTGTCCATCGTCCTCTCTTCCTGGTTGGCACGGTGGCGGTTGTTGTCCCTGATCTCACGTTCATGTTCCAGCTGGGATTCCAGGCTGTCTCCGATGACGATGGTGCAGGAGGATGAAGATGAGGCAGTGGCCACCGATGTTTCTCTGCCCGGGACGTTGTCAACTGGGAGTCTGCATCCCAGATAGATCCAGAGCTTTGTCGTCATTGCTGGCCGGGCGAGGTGGCCAGTGTTCCTCGTACCCCGCGCACAGAGCCCCAACTCGAGAGCACCTATCCATTCCGTGTCCCTCCGGCCTTGGAGAGGTCGTTCTGAACCTGTGCAAACGTCGGCCCAGGAGGCTGGCCCTCACATGGCTTGTTGCTGGCGCCATGTTTCTCGAATTGTTGTTGAAGAGCTCGCGCAGCCTCATTGAAGAAGTGGTCCAAGCCAGGAGGTTGAGGGCCGAGGGCTGTCTGAACCAAGGAGATCGCGTCGGGCCCCTCATACTGGTGCTCTTCCCCGTTGCCCTCGTTCAAGGCCACTGCTTTCCAGGAAGCCTGCCGAGCTGCCGCCCTGCTGGGCACTTGGTTCCTCTTCCCTGAAACCCTTTGCCACTGCTGAAGTAGGAGCGTCCCATCCCAGCCTGTCTCTCGTCGGTGCCAGCCCTGCTGCATAATCTGGGTGATCTCTGCAAGGAGAAGGGCCAGCAGGCGGTTGAACGCCAGAAACATGTTCATAAACTTTTCTGGCGAAAGGTCAGCCGCTGCGTCCTCCAGCCGTGCCATCTGGAGGGAGCCGAGCGCTCGTATTTCTCCTTCTCTCTCTTGGTCGTTGTCCAGCTCCGGCAGGCCCAGGATTCTCCTGCACCTGACAATCATTTGATAGTGCGTGGCTCCAGGGTCAACCCAAGCGGTCGGCCATAGTGGCGGCGTCCGTGATTGCTCCACCTCTCCAGCGGCTCGGTTGGCCGCCTGGCTGCTGAAGGTGACGTAGGAGTGAGTGGTCGCTCCATGCGCTCCGCGCCAAGGCGGAGGAGTTTCTGGGGCCCGAGGTGGTGCGGCCGACGATGACGGTCTCGATCGGTCGGCTCCCCAAGTTGCGCGCCTGCGTCTGGGCGTGTCCCTATGGGCAGCTCTCGACCTTGATCGTCCCTTACTTATCCCACTTCCTCTGCCCCAGGTCGACTTCTTCGAAATCGACCAACTCAAAGGTCATCACGTTCTCATTGTCGCGGGTGTCTTGCAAAGCGGTCCGGGCGCCGGCCCCCTTGAGGGGCGCACCTCCTTCCACAGACTGTCCATTGTGTGAAGAGAGGCCGCAGGCCTTCCCAACGAAGATGAAGATGAAGAGTGGCAGCCAGCGGCCGCCCAAGGCTGGTGCAACAGCAAGGTTCCACGCCATTGCTTCGCGTTTCACTAACCTCCAGCTCAAAGATACCTCCAGAGGTTTGAGAGGCAACTCCATCAGCGCCAAAGCGTCGACTTCACCCGCCTCAGCAACCCTGTCTAGTTATCCAAACTGAGTTGTCTTCCCGAAGCCCATGCCACAGCCACAGTCTTTGCAAATTGTCTGCCTGCGAGCTTCCATTTACCCCTGTCCACAGTAGCAACCCTCCAGTCTTCTTCTGGTAGGACATGACCCTTACATGCTGCTTGGATAGCCCTTTCATGGTTCATCAATAGTGGAAAGTGCCTTCTACCATGCCGCCGGCCTGTGTGATCTCCAAGGGCTTGTTCTCGTGTCCACCACGAAAGCGATCTATGGTGACTAAGGTGACCTGCCACAGAGGGATTGGCGCTCCACCCATCTCTAACCCTGTGGCCAGTGTAGGCCCAGAACTGTGAAATGTGAACATCGCCCCATCTAGGGACCCCGAGGTTGTGCAGCATGGCCCTGTCTGCGCCTAATCTCCCACTCGTGGAAGGGTCCGGAACCGTTCCATCGAAGATGCATCATTTGCGCCACATAGCTCGCCTGCGTGCTGTTGAGTAGTTCTTGGATTCTCGCTGCTGGGAAGATGCCCCCGATCAGCCAGCGAAAGGAACCAAGTATGGCTTTGTCCAAGATTTTCAGACGAGATGCGAGCGGTGCTCCACTACACAAAATCTCTTTGGCGCGTGGAACTTTTGGTGAGCCTTATCCAGCAGAAATGTGACCAGGTCATAGTCGGAAGTGTGGAGGCTTACTGGAGTGTTCATGATGGAAAGGCACTGACCCTCTTCCATAGCCTTGAGCTCGACCCCGCCAAGTTTGATAGATCGCCCTTGGGTGTCACCAATGCACAACAGCTGGCATTTCTCAGGTTGAAGTTGCATTCCCTCTGCCGCCAACCCTCTAACCAAATGATCTGCGTAGACTTGCATCTGAGGCACAGTCCCTTGCCAGGCAAGGATATCGTCCATAAAGCTTGCGGCTTCATCAGAGAGGTCCTCGAACAGCCTGGTATTGACTTTAGCCGCAGTTTCACAAAGCACGCAGTCCAGGAGCTTGCTAAACAACCCTGGTGATTCAGTCGACCCTTGCCGGACGCCCCTGCAGCAGAGAAGCTGGAAGCTCTGCCATGGTAGCACAAAGGACATCGCATTGGTCTGGAGCAGCTTGAGGAAGAGCACCGCTTCTTGAGGGAAGTCGCTTCCCAGCCAGCCTACCAAGCGCTTAGCAAGTGACCGTCTGTTCACTACATCGAAGGCTTTCTTGATGTCTGTCTTCAGCATAACAGCCGAGATACCCCACTCTTTGCAAAGTTGGAGAACTCTCCTCGCTGAGAAGACGAAGTCGACTGCATGGCGGTGCTTAGCCGCTAGCTGCTGCGCTCCAGCAGGCAGCAGCACGTGTTGAACCCTTCCTAGAAGGAGCCTTGTGAGGCATTTGGCAGCATGTGAACTGAGAGAAATAGGCCTCAGTTGCTTGGGGGTGTCTGGTAACTTGGTTTTGGGCAAGAGCTTGACTATGCTGGTGCGCCACTTGGCGGGAAGCGTTCCCGAGCTAAGGATGTCCTGAAAGAAGGCAGTGAGGCCACGCAACCCTTCTGCCTTGTCCACGATAGCCGAGAGCAGTTCTGAGGAGACGAGATCGTCCCCCACTGACTTGTTGGGCTTGCCCTCCTTAACAGCCAAGTACACCTCAGATTCTCGTATAGGTTCCGCTTCACCCTGCAACCCTTCAGCAAGACTGTGCAGGAACGCATCCAACCCTTCATCGCCTTCCCCGACGTGCACTTCCTCAAAATGGTTGCGAATGTCTTCCGTGGGATTGACCGCCTTAGTGTTGAGAAGGTAATCAACCCCCCGCTCGCGACGAGGTTTCACGATGTCCCTGTAGACCTGCCAATTGCTAGCTGCTGCTTCCAGCCTCCCCTTCTGCCAAGCAACCCTCTCTTGCCGAAGCTCCTTCAGATATCGTTTCCAGTCCTCAGGCAACTTACTGCGCTTTGCCACAGACCCCAAAACCCTGACTTCGCCTTAAATCTTCGGCTCCCTCCCTTGTTGCTGGTACATGTGCGGGCCAGGTCCTCGAGCGTCTGTTGAGTCACCTCCTGGATCACCGGCAGCTCCTTGATGAGTTTCCTGGGTCCACCTTTCGGCTGTTGTCTGGGAAGAGGGGATGAGCTAGCCCTGTACTTGAGAACACAGGCACAGTTCACCTGCTCATGATCTGAATTTAGCGAGTTGCGGCTGCCCTTGTCGACCCAAAGCTCGCCATGAGCGATCCCCTCGATGAAGATCCCATCAATTTGTGTAGCCGTAGCACCACTTTTCCTGGAGACAAACGTGGCAACATTGATATCTGGGGGTGCCGGACGAACCTGCATGAGCCCTCTCTGCCCAGTCGCGTCCTTGAGGAAATTCCACCTGCCGTCTGCTTGCGCTGGAGAAGCTCCCTGTCCTGACAGGGCCCATCGAAATCGAGTGTTGAAGTCACCAAGCAGCACGACGCGAGAGGCCTTTTTGGGAAGAAGGACCAGGAATTCTTTGACATGAGTTTCGTAGTCACCAAGGGAGCAATTGTGGGGTAAGTGCAGCGATCCGCACCAGACATGTTGACCACTTGCCCCGCGCACGAGCTTGACCCAAACCCCTCTCTCACTGCTTTTTCTAGCCGTCGCTGTGAAGGCCGTGCGATCAAAGAAAATGGCTACCCCTCTACACATAGCGGCGCTCTGGAAGATGAGCCCCTTAAAAGCCCCAGCTTCCACGGTGCGCCACCCTTCAGGTCCCCGCGGCCACTCCTGTACTGCCAAAAGCGAGGTCTGCTTAAAGTCACGGATCACCTCCAGTGCGCTGTCTGCATCTGCCCCGGCGATGTTCCATGTGCGGACGGAGAAAGTGGAGGTGCAAACAGCACCATCAGCCTTGCTAAAAGGGGCACCACAAGCCTGCCTTTCTTCATGATTCGAGCCGGCTCTGGCGCTATTGTGTGTCCCCAGAGGGGGGGTGGTGTTCCTACGGAAGTCCCCCTGCTGGCCCTCAAAAACGTGCACAGAATTTGCAGCTCCCGGGCCCGCACCCACCTGTTCTGCGGGCGCTGCCCCGTCGATGCCTCAGTTGTTCCCGCCAGAACTCCCCCAACTTCTTCTTCACCTCATCGATGTGCAAATCCGCTGCCTTGGCAATGGAGATGGCATCTACCCAAGCACCTGGCAGCTTCCCTGGAACCACGTCTCTGTCACCTGGCCTCGGGAGCGAGACGCTCGCCACAATCTTCATCTGGAGGTAAGCCGTGCCAGAGCCATACTCCCAATCGAAGAGCTGAAGGGCCGCCGGGGCAAGCTCATGCAGCAGCTTCCGTATTTTGCCAAGGTGAGCAGAGCGCTCCCGCTGAAATTTCGCCTTCTGGAGTCCCGACCAGATGTATGTAGTGGCGGGGTCATCGCCTGTCAGGGTAATCTTCGCCGCTTGGATGTCCGCAGCAACCTTCTGAAGTCTTCTACGGGCCTCTTCCAAGTTCTCCCCCGCGCGGACTGCGCCATTGGTGAGGACGAACCCCCGTCTGATACCCGTTGTGAACCACTCTGAGTCAAGGTGCTCGGCACACCCCAGCTTGTTACTGACTTTGGTGATCTGCTCGATGATGTCCTCCTTCTTGGAATGTTGGTTCCACCCCCCTGCGATGAGCCCCAAGCGCAAGCTCTCCGAGGCGCCAGCAGACGTGGAAGACCCTGCTCTCGTAGATCCTCCCTGCTCCAGCTTTTGCAAGCGCTGAACAACATCTTCGTGACTACGTTCAAGGGTTGCTATCCTCTCTCCTTGGGCTTCCATGGATCCGGCAAGCCGCCCCACCTCGTTCTTGACACCCTCAAAGTCTTTGCGCATTTCGAGCTGCACCTTCCCTAGGGAGCGAGCAAGCTCCAGTTTTTGCGCATCTCACAGCTCCCGAGTCTGGGTGGCCAGCAGCGCCTGGATCATCTCCAAAGTGACGGGTGCCGATGTCTCTGCCGGTGGCCCGCGTTTTTTGGGCGAGGGTTTGCCCCCCCACCCCACCTCGAAGCAGTCCGGCACCTCCGCCATCTCGTCATCAGCCGGAACCGGCACACCGAAAGGCACTGTCTCTGCCTGACTACCCATGGTCCCTGGACGGTGAGGTAACGCAGGATCGCAACAAGAGGGAGCCTCAAGAAGAACAGGACCCGCACACCTCCTCGATGAACTGCAGAATCGGGCCGCAGAAGGCGAAGTCGGGCCGCAGAAGGCGAAATCGAGCCCGCCGCCACGCACTTCTCGGCACGAGAAGCAGCCGCTCACAAGCCAGCAGCCATGGCGCGGGGAAACTGGGTTTAGGAGGGCTCAGGCTTTAGCCACACAACTCTGGACCCGACAAAGCCCTGAAAGGCTGAGGTACGAGGCCGCTGCCAAGAAACTTACAATAAGTTGGGATTGCGCGGATCTACATATTAATATGTAGAACGAATTTGCAAATATACTGGTATCCTTACATTGCTAACTTAATTCAAGCCACTGAGCAGCAACCCAGATCCAAATGTCCGGAAACCAACCTGCCAGCACGGCCTCAGCCAGCGGCCTGAACCCTCCAAAAAAACCCAAGCTGAACCCTGTAAACCCCAAACCCTTGAACGTGAAATCCAGCTTTCAATTCTAGACTCTAGACCTTAAGATGTGGTGGTTTCCAAAAATGGGAGACGCCAACATAGACCCCCAAAAAGATAGATACCCCTAGTTTTGGGAAACTCCCATGTAGCCACTGAACCCACTAACCCTAAAGGGAGCCTCTGTCGAGCTCCTGGCCTTTGATGCCTTTGCTGGAGTTTGAGGTGTGGGATTCAGGGCTTGCGGGCTTGGGGCTGGGGGTCTGGGCCTTAGGAGTCAGGTCTTAGGGGCTTAGGACTCATGGCTTAGGTGGGGCTTTCATATTGGGCCTATCAACTCGGTATCAAGAATCTTGGGATTCACATGCAAATTGTGTGTGGGTGCATCGGTACGTGATGCCTTCCCTGCATATGCTCCGCAGCGCCCGATAAATTAAAGCACAGAGCCGTCATGCGCAAAGCACACGGCCCTTTACAAGACGTAGGGTGTAATGGAAAAGGGTGGCGCTTATGGCTTCAGGAAAACGTCACAGCAGGAGGCACAGTTGTCAGTCACCCCAATAGACACTCTGACTCTGGTTCATGCCACAGCAACAAGACCAACGTAGACTGCTGTGAGGCACGCACTCGAAAGCATATCAGGAATGATACCTAAAGGCGAGATTGCACACCTCATGCGTGCGGTAAATCACAAGATCAAAAAATCAGGATACAGTTGGTATATATGGTCAGCCCATGTCAGCCCTACTTTCCAAGGGTGGTGCTTAAATGAACGCATCTGCTAGGCGGCTCTGAGTCCAGATGGAAGCTTAGGGTTCGAGTAGATGAGCCTGCAGCTTCTGTGACAGTTGCCACCTGGCAAACTTTTTGCGATGGTGGTGTCAAGTAAAGCAGCTGTGAACATGATGTATGGAGACTCTGCTCACAGCCACACATAAACTTAAAGATTTTGAGCCCTAAAGCCCTTCACAAGCATGATATCTAGTCAGCCTGTCATGCTGCTACTCGGCCGCTAGCGGGGTGTGAATGACGAACATCTCAAGCAGGGTTTAGTACAGGCACAGTTTCATTGTACTGCTCAGTGGTCATGTGCTATCCGACAAGCCTCTACAGCTAGCACTTCCACAGCGCTAAACCCTAAACCTTTACCATTTGGGACATCATCGACTCTTGGTGCCAGGTGCATGCGCCGATGGCAACCCCCTGTAACACACCTCAGCCATCAGGTTGAACATGGGCTTCTTGAGGGACTGAGGTTTAGGATTTAGGGCTCCGGGCGTATAATTTGGGTTCCCTTCTTGAGTGTGTAAGAGATCAAAGCATAGCCCTGGAATCGTGGGATCCTTAACATAGGGACTCCCCAGAAAGGAACGCACCATTTTTAAAAAATATGCCTACATAACGAGACAACATGCAGACTATATCTGAGCGTTGCCCAGGGGCTGGATGGATGGCACTCTGTTCTCCGCATCTCTGCGAGGAAGTGCATGGCCTGTACTCCAGGTGCAAGACAGCAGGGTATAAGATGTTGCACAGAGTGCTAAGAGAATCTAAGGCATGCCAATGCAAGGTGGGTATAGGACGTCATTCAAGATCAAAAAGGGTTAAATCATTCAGTTTGCTCACGCTTCCTTTAAATAAGTTGGACTTCACAACAGCCAGTAGTTTACAGCCTAGGGTGTGGCGGGTGTTGGGCTTTAAGACTTCAAAAAACAACACAAAGCCAAAAAAGGAAATACAATGAAAGGTGTACTTCCTGGTTCTTAGTAGGGAATAGGCAGGGTTTAGGGTTTGATATGGTCCCTATATGCAATATATATATATATATGTATATATACCCATGTTCCCTACGGAGAACCTGCAAGTTCAGGTACCTTGCAGATCTGACTGGATGTGGCAAATGGCTTGGTGGCGGAGAGCTTCAGGTGTTGGGATATGAGCCTATCTAAGAAGTCCCCTGGCTTAGCGTTCAGGGTTTCGGGTTTTGGGTCTGGGGCTTAGGGCAATACAGCTACCACTCTAAAAATTAAAGAGCCAGAAACAACCCACACTGTTTTAGTGCCCTAATAGCCTAGGGAGCCATCAGCACTAAAGCTTAGGGTTCAGGATTTTAAGCTGTGAGCTGGTAAAAAGTGCCACTTGCGCCTGGCGGCGCATCAACGGATATAGGAGTTTCCCCAAATTAGATGGACTTTATTGGGGGTCCCCATAATAAGGAATATAATAGCTTGGGGTCTATATTCGGGTCTCTCTTTTTTGGGAAACTACCATATATGATAACTGGACCCTTTGACGTAAACCTCTGCGGAAGATTTTGTGCCTTGCGTCTTAGGATTCAAGGTTTGAGGGTTCAAGGTTGTGTAAGGTTCAGGATCTAGGGTTCACGGCTGGAGGGGTTAAGAATTCAGGGCTTCATGATGATGGTGCGGTGCAGCCCTCATAGCAGGATCCTGAGAACTCCCCTTAATCCCGAAGCGCCAACCCACAAGTTTCGATTCCGGCCACGACGGTCATATAAACCCCCGCCCTCCCCCGCCCACTGACATTGAAAGGCTTTTCGGTTTTAGGCTTTAGGGCCCTGTTTCCAAAAGAAAAAGCTTAGAATCCCAAACTGGCATGGCCTCTCGCCATAGGTGGCCGCCTTCTGACGAAGCTCTGCTTGTGGGACTGGGGTAAATGAGACCAAGCAGCTGGATTTGCTGTTGCGGCTAACGCTTGCAGAATAACAAGTTCCCGATGCAACTTTTCGGAGGGAAGTCAAGTACAGGGTTTGGGGAAAAGGGCGTTAGGACTTGGAGATTTGAGGAGTTACGGCCAAGCTGACCACATGCTCGGAAGTGTTGCCTTCTTAATTAGCACACGAAACATGTTCAGCTCCAACCGGCGCGTCTGAGGTTTCGGACTTTTTGAAGTCAGTGACTGCGGCATTTTCGGCTGGGGAGATTCCTTCACCGAACTAAAGCTTGTAACCACGCCCTGTATTGCAAACGCATGGGATTGGTGGCCTGTATGACAGAGGATCTTTGTCTTGAACTATCAGAATGCTTGCGCTAGAATCTCAAATTTGACGTGTTCGAGGAAACGATTTCAAGACCCCAAACCCTAAACCAAGAACGGGTTTTGCATCCTTGGAGGGGTACCTTTTTGGGGGTCCCTATAATAAGGACTATAGTATGTTGGGGTCTATATTAGGGTCCCCTTATTTTGGGAAACTACCATGTAGGATGTTTGTAATATGCCTGCTACTTGCTGTTTGGGCTGTTCCTTGCGGTCTTTGCCAGCAGCCTCTTCTCACACCACTCTACAATTGGAAAGAGAAGCAGTGTCGTGAAAGTCGGGGATTCTTGCCCCTGGTCCTCAAACCTAAAGTGTGCAGCACGTAGCGTGTCATGTGGGCCGCAGCTGGTCGACAAATTTGTGTAAAGACGTTAACAGCATGACGACATAAGAAAGGGATGCGCGAATGGCATGGACATTATCCCCTGACTCTCGCACCTTATCTAAACCTGGATGACCCTCCGGCCGCAATGAAGCCTACACTCCCGTGGAACCTTGAAAGCCTCAACCTCAGTGCCTAAACCTCCAAATCACTAGCCAGGCCCTGATGCTCCTCCTTCCGCAAGAACTGAAACCCGACAAGTGGCGCTCGCAGGCGCTGATCAAGGAGCCAAAGATGGGAGCATCTGGGACCACGCCGCCTTAGGTATGGGAAGACTTCAATGTTGAGGGTTCAATGTTATTGTAGATTGAGGCCCTGCACCTAGGGATCTGCGTGAAGATTTGGAAGTGTAGGGGAAAGTTGTGATGAAGCTTGCAGTTTCTTTTTTGGATGTAAGAAATAGGCTTGCGATTTCACACTTTATGCCGGGAGTAGCGCTTTAGGATAAGCCGATTTAACTGCAACATGATGGCTGCAAGCAGGTACGCTGCGGACCCTGACTCTTATTGATTTCATGCAACTTGCCTGGCAAGTTGGCGAAGGATCCCTTGAACATACAAATCCCAATCATTCTTGAACTGCAGCAATATATACCTGAGTTGCATCTTGAAACCTTTGCGTCATTTTGGAGATTGGCGAATGCGACTTAAGTTGAAACTTCGGAGGCGATTTGAAGCGTGTCACCATACTCCTCAGAGCTGGAAACAAAAGCCAAAGCGCCGACATGTTTGCTGGCGACAAATTTATTATGATTATGACCTTTAGGGCCTACAACCTCCGATGCGTGGAGAAGCCTTGCAAATTCCCTATCTGCATTGGCACTTTTCAGCATATGACAGGGCGGGATTTGGTAGCTCTTGCCCTGAAAGCCCGAGTAAATCCCTACATTTAAGCCGGAAGGCTTTCTGACAGCTGCGCGCCCACAGAGATGGCTCGCGCCCACCTTCTGTGCGGATCCTAACTGGTTGTTATTCATGATTAGAGCTCTGTGCATCATATGCTCTTTTAACAGAGGTTGTTGCTTTGGAGATGACACTTCCTTAGGGTATGTTTTGGGAATGCCAGTTTGGTAAGTTTTCACAATGCCTGACCCTAGCATTGTGGAAAGTTAGCATAGCAATCTCCAAGTACAGGCCAACGGTACTGCACTGGGGCTGGCCAATGACGAATTGGCCTCGGCAGCATAATTTTGAATGCACGATACCCACGGTGAATCATGATCATGCTGCGCCGAATTCTTCTAGGTGCACGTAATGTCGTCCCTGTGCCAATGTACGCTTGCGGCCATGGCCTCTTGGCATGCAAAAGAGGCGTACCTATGCCCTTTGGGTTTGAGGGCGTGGAGAAACAACTAGTGAACTTTACTGTCCTTGAAGAACATAGTCCTTCAATTGCAAGCCCCATACCTCTGCCAGCTCACAGCCTCAACGGAACCACCACCTTAGGACACTTGCTGAGAAAAAGGTGTCCCAACACTCCTCCGACCCAACTCAGCATGCTTGTCCATCACAATTTGAAACCTCCAAAACCTCTCACTGGGCACTAAGAAGTGCCAAATATGTTGGCGATCGTAGCATGTTACAGTATTACACCTTGGGCTTTCGTCTACCTGGCCTCGTCCAAATCTTAACAACCGCTGCCCCAGGTAGTCTCTGGACCACACACAGATGAACCCTAGGAAGCAGGTCAACACCCCAAGGGTCCAAGTACCAAATAATCATATACTTACCCACAACCTGTACTATATTTACTACTACCCGAAACCCAGGTACCCAACTATTGGGCACTTGGACCCTTTGGGACAGCTAGTCTGCATTCTGGAGACTCGCTGGCACGTTCGCAGCTGTCCACCTCACAGGAGCCAAGTTTTCGTTGCTCTTGAACTAAGTTGCCCTAATGAGTGTGTGTATATATATATACATAGAGTAAATATCAGGGTTTCTCCAACATAGTACCTGAAATTCGTGTAGCTTAGGGCTCTGGGCTCGGCAAGTAGGGATCCCTTTGCGAAGAATCCTAACATGAGAAGCGAATTTGGGGTCAAATGCGCGACAGGTAGACATGTTCTCTGATTGTAAGGCATATGTGAATAAAGAAGCGAATGCAGCGATGCTGAGGGCCGAACTCAACATGCTCCCTCTGGCATGGCACTGTCCAACATGAACGTACCCTTCAAACAAGCTGTAGCTGCTAGCAACGGAAAACATATTGGGGTGTAGACTCACAATTTGGAGACGGCTGAAGAATCATACTTACAAGATCAATGCTCTTTCTCTTTGGGCCCCTTACGGGCTCAGATGCTGCATAAGGTGCCATCCAATGACACGATAAACCATTATCAGAATGCAAGGCTGAAAGTTCAAGTACCGGAATATTGACGCTTCAGGAACTAAATACTACTGCCTCCAGATGTGCTTACCCAGAACGCTAAAATTTCGGGACTTGGACAATCTAGACCCCTGAACACCATCAAAGCGGCTAAGGCGCAAGGGCTCCAAAGGAAATCTTGTCCGGCTGAAGGCTGTGCTGAAGCATCTCTTCAAATAGCTGCAGGGAAAGATGCCATTGCCTGGGTTCCAGGGCCGAATAGCTCAGGGAAAATATCCTAAACACACTAACTTCGTGAGAGGGTGCTTGGTAAACCCAACCCGTAAATTAGGATCCCAGACGAGCCATAGGGTAGTGACAGGGTCATAGCTTTGGGCTCTTACTAATTCAAGAGAGCGCGAAAAAGTCCCAAAACAGTAAGATCTTGAAGCTTTTTGCTCTGCGGTTTTAAGGGCTTAGGCAGAAGAACTGTGAGCTCAGAGTTTGGGGCAGAGATTGGAGGCTGGCAGTCAAGGCTCGGGAGTCCCTCTATTTCGGTCTATGCAGGGGCCCTTGTTTAGGGCAACTCAAATACAAATCTGCAGCCTGAGATTCGACTGTTTAAATCCCAACCCTTTACAAAAAAACATACTCTGCACCCTTCACCCTACATGGGGGTTTCCTAAAACCAGGGGTACTACCACATGAATCGCACACCTGATTCCTTAGACCCCAAACCCTGGAATCCCATCCGCCCCAAACCCGAAACCCTTCACGCCCTGCTGCGCAGATACTGTCCGCGGCCGACGCTGGCCATGGTTGCATTGAAGCTTACAACATCGGCCTGCTCCTGATTGAAAGTCAGCATGTAGAAGTTGCAATTTTAGCTTCAGGGTTTAGGGGCCGGGGCTTGGGGGTCAGGAATTTAGGGTTAAAGGTGTCGGGCTTCAGGTGTTGCATGATTCAACCTTCTGCTTGTGAAATGTGAAACTTACATCTCCTTTTCTGGGATCCATACACAGATCCGTGCTACTGTTGTGAGCGGGCATGAAAAAGATCGACTTGTAAATTCTCGAAGGCCCCTATGACAAACAAAAAAATGTACATAGGTAGGGTGAATATAGGGGTAGTGGAAAAGGAAAATGCAAACTATAGGGGTTATAGGGATAACATAAGGTTCTATATACGGATCATAGGGTGTGTGCATATACTTATATATAGGTAGAAGTCAGGGCTTTGGGCATATGTTTTGACGTCAGCCTAGATCAAACGGAAATGAAAGATCATTGACTGCTCAAGAGAACCCTATATTGACGTAGATATCCTAAATTCAATAGCTGACTTTCATATACCATGTCCACACCTGCAGTGCACTATGGGTGTTGCACCGCACGCCTGAAAGCATCCATTGCAACGCCTGAGCGCGCCTGAGCTCCATTGACCAGTCCCCATCCTGCAATCTTTGATCCTTGCAACCTTCCTGATCGATACCATTGTGTGCCCAGAATGTCCCTGAAGGAAGCAGGCTCCAATAATACAGTACAATGTACTATAATATACCATAATATACTATAATATACCATAATATACTATAATATACCATATATATACTATAATATGCTATAATACGCTATATTATACTATAACATTGGAAATTACTTAGGCCCCTATATTACAAGTCTTTCTGCCTTTGGCAGTTGGCCGAAGAGTTCCACTGCCAGTGGCCATTGCCTCCAGTTTGTGCACATCTTCTTGGCAGGCAGGGAGATTTGTAGGTATATACCCCCATGTATACCCCATTATAATATAGTAGTTTCCATTTTCTTTTCCATTATCCCAATATAATCCCAACATACTGTCTACCAAGTAGCTGCATGGCGGAATTGGGGCGAGTATCTTCTCTGACTTTAGCTGCTTCATCTCTGTCATGAAGGCAGCTTCGATAACAGTAGAAACTATTGCGTAAACTCATCACAACAGCAGTGACCATGATGATGACATGAAGTTGAGGCTTCAGCATTACTTGCATGTAAGGTTGAATCTCAGCCTGCGGAGTGTGTCACTAGGATCCGCCCTGGGAGAGCCTTTGCACGCGTTTAGACTCAGAGGCTGGCATCGTAGAACGCGGCAAGGAGGTCCTCATAACGCTCCCTCCATAGCGTGTGGTGATGGTGGTTTTTGTAGCTAAGAAAAAATGGTAGCCAAACAATGATGCAAAATGACGCATGATGTCGCGCACTATCACAACAGCTGGAATATGCCGTCCAGACCACGGCAACTGAATTCTGAAACTATGTTGCTACATGTTACTGATAAGAACATCCTTGACCATGTTGTCGCCATGTAGTCTCGTTACAGAAACCACATAGGAACAGAAAGCACTTGAAGGTCAAGCGCGGCTCAAGCGTTGCAAGCGGGTAGCCCCTACATAACCCCCAAGAATGTCATAATGTGTATCTTCTTTTCCACTCCCTCATTCCCTGAGAAACAGAAAACCTGTGAGTCAGAAAGCAAGCCCCTTGACACGCCGGGATGCTGGCTTCGGCTGCATGCTGAAATTGTGGCATTGTAGGCCACCTCATCATGTTCTGAAAATTTCAGAAGCTAGATTAAGCACATTGGGACTAAGTTCTACATGAGCCATTCTTGGGTGAAATGAGATCATTCTGATGTGCCCAGATCAGTTGGACGTTGGGTTTCAGAGGCTTCTGAGCAAAAGAGGGGCCATCCCCGACTTAAGTCGCATACAGTCATCCACGGAGTCTGTATTGCCCAACACAATCCCCGAATACCCCAATCTCTATACCCCCTGACCCTCAAAACTCTAAGAAGCCAGACAAACCAAACCAAAATTAGAATTCGTTTGGACTTTGGAGTGTTGAGTGTTTTTTGAATTGAACCGCGGATCCCGACAGCTCTTCTCTCACATGACTTGTTTCCAATGGGGGCCAAGCTAGTCATTATCACACTGGTCTCAAAAAGGGCGAGGGTCTTAGGAACCTAGGGTGTAGAAAGGATAGCAAAGGGGTTGTGGGCTTTTGGGAATCAGGACTGCAGCTGGCAAGGCTGTTTCGAAACAAGATCTTCACAGCTGGCCTCCAACAAAAACGCCAAAAGTCAAGTCAAGTATGCCAGGAGCTCCCTATATGACCCCAGCATACATCACTTCGGGGGTATTGTGAACCCATCGTAACCACAAAACAGGTGATGTTTAGAACAGTTTAAAAACAAAAAATGGGAATCCCGTCAAGCTTGAACAGCCTCAAGGTTTTGGGCACCCACACCCTAAAGCCCCTAAAACCCTAAACCCTAAGCCCTAAACCCTGAAAGCTCTAAAGCACCCAGTCGTCCCTCAACCCCCTAAAACCCTACAGTCACCCTGAAGTAGATAGAATATGCCTTTGGGTATATTATAGGTATAATAAGATCCCCATATACCCTATATTCTATGTACTTAAAGGGGACTATAAACCCAGTCATCTCTCAACACCCAGAACCAAATTGAGCCTGAACCCGCTGCAGGCTTCAGCCACTAAGGTCTTAGTGGGCGTAGTGTGGAAGAGCTCCAGCGATCTTTGCCACTCCTTAAGGTGCTCAGCGCGTTTCATAACTTAGGATTTGAGAACTTCCCAAAATTTTGGGTACTATTTTGGGGGTCCCCATAATACGGACTGTAGTACTTTGGGGTCTATATCGGGGTCCCTTTATTTTGGGAAACTACCATTTAGGGTTCAGGCTGTTCAGACTTTTGGGCTGAAATTGCGAGTTGAGGAATTGGGATCCTGAGTGTGGGGGTCAGAACAATGGAGCTCGTGTGAGCACAATCCGAGAAGAAGCAACCATCAGGTGTCAGCTCTAGCTATGCATGTCGTTCTCTCCTGGAACTCGCACAGAAGCTGGAGGGTACATCACTCATAGCACCACAAAGGCACGTCAGTGACTTCACGCGCAAAAACGCAAGCACTGCACAATTTTGGTAAATGCTTTCCCCACGGAAAGCAGCAGCGGCTCCCCTCAGCTTTGCACAAAGATCCTGTGGAAGCTATCTAGGAACAAAAAGGATATACGCGGAGTGTTACACTGTCTGAGGATCCTTATGCGGGAATAGTGGGCAGTTGGACACAATCTGGAACTAGTGTTTCGGGGGCACGTCAAGAATGTGGAGGTGTCCAGTTCTCCTACTTGCCGGTGGCTCACGGAGAGACCGATCCTTGGCCACGTAGCAGTGCGCAGCTTAGCTTGCTCAGATCAGTCAACAGCATGCAATACGACATGGAAGGTGGACATAACCAAAATCTTCAAACCCCACGCGACACCCGAAAATGGGATAGACAAGCTAGAGTCTCGGCCCCTGCCACACGCGGTGATTGCCGCGCCGTAGCATACCTGGGCTGGTGAAAATCGGGATTCAGGGCCCCCCTCATTCATGCCAGAAAAAAAGAAAGAACTCATTTGAACTTCGCGTAGCTGGAAATTGCTAAACACGTCCGGGTGTGCCACTTTGCTAGCGTTGGAGCCAAGGGCAAGAAATGCATAGTCATGGCCAATGCCGGCTTCATGTAGGATTATAGAATGATACTGTGCGCATCATCTGAGGGCACCCTGCACACATGAAACCTTGTCGGTTGTGGGCTCTCTTCGCTTCAAAGCTGTACTAAAATGACCTGGCAAGAGCTTTCACAAGGAAAGCTTGGAAGCTCTATGCGGAACCAGAAGTTCCCGAATTTATGCTGAAGTCTTGGTCATCGTAGGTCAAGCCGCGGTTGCAACGTAAAACGTAAACCTTCCAATATCGGCAACTTACTGCTTAAGGAGTAGGATGAGTAGGACATGACAGAAAAATGTAGGGGAAAGTCCTAAACCCTAAACCCTTTGTGGATCATGAAGGGATCATTCTGGGGATGCATGTCCCCATTCCCTACTAACCGCGAGAAAGGTGACCCTCCTGTCTTCTGGCTCGCACTTCCACACCCCGCCTTTGGTAATGTACTGTTTGGCTTGACTTGGCGAAACCCTAATCCCTAAACCCCTACATACCCCCAGTTTCCATTTCATTTTCCATGTTCTTGTCCATTTGATTCTCCATTGTGGGGATATATTGGGCTTATATGTTAAGAAGCTGAGGATCCTTGTAGCATACGGGATCCCAATGTGGACCAGTTTCGGTAGGAGCTGCTGGAGGTGGCAACTGCTGGCTCCAGATGGCTCTTTGGCACAAGAGAGTTTGGAATTGTCTGGCGGTCGCTTCATGAAATGCCCCTGAGGTCTATGTGGGTGGGTGTGAAAGTTATGGTCCCTTTTGGGATACCATAGTTTATTAGGTGCCGTATTATAATAGGGATCCAAACCCTAAACCCTAAACCCTAAACCACCCATGTGTTGGTTTCAGCGCTTACAGAGGTCCCGCTTAGGGATGATACAAGTTCTTTCAACAGAATCTCGGTCTCCTTACAAGACCAGCTTCCCTAAGCTGCAGAAAGCAATAATGAACGCACAAATCCGATAATCTCAAAACTGGAACCGCGCCAAAGTTGTTGGTAAATTCTCGGTAAGCAAGGGCGCTGCATCTGCCGTCACAGACCGCGCGCGCATGTCCTTTCTCTTTCTAGGTGTTCATGTACAGAGGATGGAGGGATGCATCTCTATTAGGGTTTAGGGTTTAGGGTTTAGGGTTTAGGGTTTAGGGTTACCCTAAACCCTATAGTCCCCCTTAAGTAGATAGAATCTTGGGTACATGGGGATCTGATTATAATATACC
>CAJNIZ010004781.1:56674-92733 GCA_905231905.1 Symbiodinium pilosum | reverse complement strand
ACCCTAAACCCTGAGCCCTAAATTCCCATAATAGAATGTAGTCGCTTCCACTTTCTTTTCCACTCCTTCATTTGGATGTAATTAGCGGCTCCAGGCATTTGGGGTGTTGGGTTTAGTGTTTGGGTTTAGGGTTCAGGGTTGAAGGCTAGGGATTTAGGGTCTAGAGCACTTCTCAAGTTGAAAGGGGAACTTTACGTGATGAAGATAGGGTTGACGTGAGGGCTGCCATAAATTTCAGGCATGTTTGAAAATATATCTATACTATAAGAATAAGGATTCTACGGATTAAGCGCCTATTGGGGTCCCCCTATTGATGGAAGCCACCCTGTGTTATGGGGTTCCGTGCGCATTGGCGACACTCTTTCCTCTCGACACCTGAGAGCCATCACTAGCTTCAGAGCAAGAAACCACAATCCGTGCGGCGGCAAACCTTCGAAAATTGCGTTGCCCCAAACAAAGATGCTTCAAATCTCTTCAAAATAACAAAACCCAAATCAAAGCAGGCAAAAATCCAAACGCATTTGGGGGCCCCCAACAAGAAACCTTAATTTTTGGAAACTCCCGTGCAGGGGTCAGCTTATTGAGAAGCTCTTGTTAAGGCTTTAGAAACGGAATGCCGAGACTCGTCGAGTAGCTGCAAAGGCACTGTCCAGTGGGCACCGCACGCGCCCATGACCTGAGCTTGCTGGTTGGCCTTCAAGTAGGGAATGGAAAAGACAGCGGAAGGTACTGCACATTGGAGATTGCATGTGGATGCCTTCCTCCAGTCACTACGAACATCCAGCAAGAAATCTACTCGGGTCAGCTGTCTGTGGCTCTGGGTGGCGGAAAGTTTGGAGCGCAGAATTTTGGGATTGCAGAGGTCCGCTGTTCATGCCTTGCGGTTACAGTCCAGGGCCCGAAGGCAGCAAGAGGAAAGAGTAAAAAGAACACAAAGACCTTCGAACCACTACGGCCGTGCGTTGCTCGAACCTGTTGTCACAACTCTACTTCTTGATTTTCGCTGGCGCGAATTAGATAAGGCTGCAGATCTAATCTGCGACACTTCGAGAAGCCAAAACAAGAGTAGGCAATTGAATTTGTCAAACAGCATTCTTCTTGAAAATTAAATCAACTGTGAAATCTATAACTTGTGCTCCTCATGTACCCCTAGATTCCTTGAGGGTTCGCACCCCTGCTTCATCTTGATTGCTATTGAGTCCGGAACTCTAACGAAGTGTCCAGAATAATGAGACCACATCTTCACATGTCTCCACATTATGGTAACTGAATTTCAATTATTACTTAACAGCAACCCCCCTCATACACCCACAAAGCGTGCCAGGGCACCATGCTGTAGGACTTTGCAAGCCTCGTCAAAATAGACGAAATGTAGAGCTTAGGGGCTAGCGCTTTGGGATTGGGATGTCGGCAGGGTTAATGATTTAGGATTCAGGGCTTAAGGTTCAGGATGCCGGGTTTGAGGTAGGACTTGGATTTCAGGGTTGAGCATGTAGAGTTCAGGGTTTGCGATTCCGGGCTTTGGGCTTGGTGTTGGGCTAAGGATTTTAGGGTGTTGGACTGGCGAAGGCCCAGAGGGTTACCTTAAAACGAGGATCCCTAAGTAGGCTCAGCCGCATGGAGCTCCTTGTCTGAGACATTACAAGACCCCTGGATGTTACAATGTTAGTAATTAGTAAGTCTCCCAGATAAGGTATCAGAGTAGGAAGTTCACCCAAAAACTGCCATCCACGTTGCTTCGAGGGTCAGGGATTCTTTAAGCAGTCCTGCTACTTGCAGGATCATATGGGTTGTTGTCGAAATATTCCACTCTGAACCTTGTAGTTTGCTGGTAACCCCCAACTGTAGTCTGCGCAGGTATATCCCTAGACCCTCCTACCCTCTATTCGGGCCTAAGTACCTACTATTAGGGACCATATACCCCCAATTAAGGGTACAAGGAGGGTCCTGGGCCTAGGCTTTACGGCTTCGTGCTCGCCAGCCTTAGGGCTATACAACCCTTAAGTCGTAGGCTTGGGTCAAGGAAGTGTTTGGAAAAGTACGCATGGCTGCCCCTGCACAAGATGATACGCACCTTGTTCAGAAGTGGACTGTTGGAAGAGAGAATATGCCTACGGCTTCTGGACCTCAGCATGTTATCAGGTTCAACATTTACATGCCTACTATTCAGTGGACCAGACGCCAAACAAAACCCTATGTAGAACACAAAGTAATTAGACTACAGTCCTTAAACATCTCATCCTTGTTTGGATATGTGTGCATACGAAGAGGGGTTTCATCTGGGGCTATATTATAGAGGGGGCCACAGAGTTGAGAAGTACTGGAGCTTCCTGAGTATTCTTCTGCTCTGGGATACTCAAATTGCCTTTCGCAATAGCTGAAATTCTGGAAGGACACCCCATATTCAGCGCGCCTTTCGCGGGGAAACTTGTCGTCTGCCTTCACAGGGGCACACTGAACCGCGGCTCTGAAATTCATGTGCCAGTGAGGCTTCAAACTGGCCTAAATCACCGTTCGCACAATCGAAACTTGTTATGCTCTCGCGGACACGATAACGTTGACCCGTAAAGCGCAATTTTGAAACTAGCTTCAATCTCACAACACCTAGCCTCTGTCTTCAGGCGCTTCCCATGCCTCGAACTTACTCGGAAGGCCCCCTGGTGCTTTGTGGCAAGTCATCAGGCTGGTAACTACACTCTGCTGCCTACAGGCACTTGAAGCACAACTTGGTCTGGACGATGCGTTGAGGGAAGCAGGAGGGAGCATCAACCGAAAAGTATGAACTCAGAACTTAACGTCACGGCTTTGTTAGGTCAAAGCCCTCAACACTATGGAATTAAGACCTTACCAGAAAATGTGGAATGTGGAACCCAAGCTGGAATGCCTTTTCTGCATCTCCTGGCCAGATAGCCCCTTTACATAATCCAAAACAGACCCTGAAAACCCACATTGATCATTCGGAAAACCACGAATCCTCTGGAAAACCCAACCCCCAAGCTCTCAAATCCGAGGACCTTGAGACTTTAAGCCCGCTAACCCCAGAAACGCACCTCCAAAACGGCGATCAGCTGCAAAGCCGCTGCCCACCGTTTCGCACGCGCATGGGACGCCAGCTCCTCTGGCGCATGATCGTTAGTGTTCCGAATTTGCCTGTGGTCACTGCCCTGCACGTACTCAAAAAACTGCGAAGTGAGCTTCTGACCCAGAATTTGTAGGCTTTACACACCCCCTTGGCTCATCCCGAAATTCTCTCAAAAACGTCACTTGCGGCTGGTGAAGCCATTATCCACTCTCCGCTAACGCGCTGATGCCTAAAGCTCAAGATTCACCTGCCTCCCCATCAGACTATCAGAATGCTTGCCCTACTCATCATCTACCTTGTGACCATGTTTCTCCAGGTTTTGCACAATCATGCCCCTTTTCTTTGGCAGCCCCACACAAGAGTGAAACCCTTCTGGGACATTGTGACCAACACTTCCCTATACATCACGTATACACTCATCTCTGCCTCTTGCTATGTCTGTGGGGATTGTATGCGGCCCGTGAGAATTGTGCCTTTGCCGTCTCTGCAGCTGCGTGGAGGAAAGCCATGCAGACATGCTTATGAATTCTCCGAATCCATGTAAGGTTTAGGATCTAGGGCGTAGGGTCTAGTGAGTCTAATGTTTGAGGTGAAGGGTTTGGGGCTTAGGGTGCAGTCTTGCGGGTGGATGGCTGCTAATTGGAAGTGCAGTGGGTATGCAGCATGGCTACATTTAGGTTTCCATACCAAAGTCATGACATCTTTTGTTCAATTCAACTTCGCCCAACAGCTGCCAACACAGGAGCCAACAGCAAAAGGTCTTCGGCCTAAGAGCAAGTGATGTGGTAGTTTCCCAAAATGGGGGGATCCCAATATAGACCCCAAAATACTGTAGTCCTTGTTATGGGGACCCCAAAAAGGTACCCCTAATTTTGGGAAACCCCCATGTAGGTTCTAGGGCGATTGTGAAGTGCACAGCACTTCTAGGTGGGCAAGCCAGCTGAACCTAGATCGGAACTTCTTATTTGCAGGGACCCTGAAACCTACACTATGGGAAATGGCTACAATGGCAGGAACTCAGATAAGAGGCCTATTTCTGGCGTGGGCATAATTCCAGTTAGAGCGCGCCATGCATTTCTACAACCAAAAATGCCTCAGGTGCAGGTCGTAGCCAACGCAAACGCTCTGTGTCATAGGCCCAAAGCCCTTCAGAAACAACGCCATAAAGCATGAACACCAAACTCGACTCCCCTCACCCTAGACCCTGATGCCCTAGAAACCCTGCAAGCGCCTATAAACCTTCATCTCCATGCAAAAGCGTTTGCAAAAGTGCGCAACGATCTGGCCGACTTCCTTGAAGCTTGCTGCGCCGCTGAACAAACACATATTCACGTTGGATGCCAACATCAGTGGCACACCAAAATTGGCCCTGTGCATGCGCTGAAGTGCCGAACAGCAGGTAATCATCTTTTTCACTCTGGCTGGCATCTAAGCACGGGCACCCGCTGTCCTCATCATAGTCCTGTCGTGTGATTTTGGTGGTTATATTGCATTCTGCAACGATGCTTGACAAGGAAAGCAACAGCACTTCCTGAAAGCTCAACAAGCCGGTGGTACAGGAGGCAGCTGGATGCTGATGTCAGCAAGTATCAGCCTGTCTGTTCAGCAGTGGGCCCTAACATGTGCGCAGAATCCTGGCAGTTCAGTGAGAGCGGGCCGGCATTCTTACATATCAAAGACCCAAACTCAACCCCAACTTTTCCGGAGGGTGCTCACCAACAACCCTAAAAGATGACAGCTTGCTTGCTTGTCCCACAGCGGCAGGGTTTAGGGTGTAAGATTAAGGATTTGGACTCTAAGGTTTACGGTTTCGCAACAAAGCGATAGCCACAGAGCACGCTCAAGGTTTGACATGGTTGTTGCATTTGCAGCGAAGCAGATTCTGCAGTTGCGTTATCAACCAAAACAACCTGAAATCCATGAACCCTGAAACCCAGGCTGGGCGCCTAGAGCGTTGAAGAAGTTCTCGCCTCGCGTGCCTGCAAGGCTACAAGCTACGAGCTGCACATGAATCAGCAAAGGTTTAGGATTCAGGGAATAGTGCCCAACCCTCCGGTCAAGCAATCATCAACCTCCCCACCCGCCGGATAATAAATATTCCCATCATGGTATGTGATAGTATACTGGGGGCATTGCTTAGAAGGGGGCGGGGAGGTGAAGTACTAAGGAAACGTGGCTTCTATGGCCACGAGCTCTTAATTTCAGAGGGCCGTTTGTAGCATTGCACCCTGAGGCGTGGACTGATGAAAGAGTGCACGACCTTGTCAATGATCGGATGGTCCTCCCATACACTGAATTTGAAGGGTAGCATGACTCCCACATTCCAAGAGTCAAGCAAGAGGCCGAACATCCTGACGTGGACTGCGCCTTGTGGAGCGCTGAGCAGGCTGTCGTGGGCTTGAGGGAAGGACGGTTTACCTCAGACGAGTGACTCTGAATATGTTGTGCGATTCCACCTAACACCTACCCCGCAAGCGGGGCCCTGTGATATTGCCTTACAGCACAGAGCGAATGAGAGCTGCGCAGCACTTGATCCCAACGAGCACAAACGAGTCGTCCTCAGTGATCACATGAAAAGAAATGGGTTTCTACAAAGGACTTCTGAAACAAGACCACAAGCATTGCTGAGGGCCGCGCGCACTTCGCCCAAGATCAAGACCGCCCATTCAGCAAGATGTGCATCGTCGGAGGGGCCACCTGTGAGCTTTAGGCGGCTGATTTTAAGCCACTTGAACCATCGATGTGTCACCACAGAATGCTCCAACAATCTAGTTCGAATAAATCAGTCTTCTCACTAAGCCTGCGACCGAAAACCGCGGATGGGTAAATTCCATCTTGGGCGTTCTTAACGCCCCACCACCAGCCGCGCCATGTCGCGAGTCCGCGCATGCAGTCGCCCGGATCCACGCTCATCCTGATCCACATCGGAAAGTTGAACGAATAGCTTGCGATGGCTTCGGCTTCCCTAAATCTTATACAAGCACAAACATGTGCTCGACTGAACAACGAAAACGTATCCAAAGCCCATCCTAGCTTCAGCAGGCGGTGAACCCCAGGGTAGGCCGTGTAGCTGGCGATGGCCAGCCGTTCTGCATGAGCATGCAGCTGCCCGCGAGAGAGCGTCTCCAAAACGAGCTGGCCTAGGAAACTCACGAGCGCACGACGATTAATGAGATTTGGCACAACGCAGATCCACTCCAGCAGCAAGCTAGGACCTGGGCGCACAGTTCGCACCACCATGTAGCCTTGCTGGCCGGCTGTGGGATTGGGTGACCCATCTCCTTGTGCGTGCAGGGACTGAAGCTGCAAAACCTTTAGAAAATTTCAAAAACTCAGAACACATGGCAACAAAACGGATCACTTGGCCACACCGCCCCAAAGTGCGAACACCGTACCCTGTTGTTTACGAGACCAAAGGAGGCGACATGAAGCCACACGAAACCAGACGAGACCATACCTAGAGCAGCTCGAACCCCAAAAAAACAGGTTCCAACTTAGAAACCCGGTTATTTACCATGATTTTCAGAAAGCCTGGTTATTCACCAAGAAACCTGGTTTCTATTGGAAGATAGAAAACCCTTTACTTTCCAGTACATCCCACATAAGCCCTGATACATTATTTTCGAAACGCTCCAAAACTGAAAGCATCCCGAAGCATTTCTCTCCACCTTGGGGATACCCGGGGACCCTAAAGCCCCCACAACATGTCGTCCTACGGTGGATACTAAGAGTCCTGCATGACCCTATAAGTATCTTTTACCCGGGGAATGATGGTACTGTAGTATACTAAGGTCATGCAATTTTTTATATATCAACAGTATAACCACCTCCTTTCAAGAAGCCCCGACTACCGTCTGAGGCTGCAAATCATTTGCTGAATTCCAAAGACAGTGTGACGGATTGGGCTTCCAGCTAATTTGATTTTTTGTAAATGTTTTACGAAGCCGGGGAACTGGAAAGGATTCAGGCGCCCGTGTATGTCAGAATGATTTTATGTCACAGAAGCGGTTCGAACTTTTTACTTTTCTTTCGAGTTCTGGAGCTTCATGTAGATTTTGAAGCATTTTTTGTGTTTTTTACGTTTTTTGGTTCGGGGACCCCTGACTACCCGTAAAAAACCGGATTTGACTAGTAAAAACACTAAAATCCAGACCCATTACAACCCGTAAATACTACCTGTAAAAACCCGTCTTCTGACCTCGTGCCAAAAAAACAGGTTTTGAAAAACACGTAAAAACCCGTAAAGAAACCGTTAAAAAAAAAAAAAACATGTAAAAACACTGTAAAAACCCATATTTACAATATGGTTTTTTACTAGTAAATCTCAAGCGCATTTCTGCTCACTCTTGATGGGCAACAGATGACGATCGTCACCGTCTACAGGTGCATATGTCACCGCGGGATTACTCACGCCACTTGCAAGCCCAAAGCCTAAAGCCTTATCAGCCCTATCTTTGCAAAGGTCTGAACGTCCGAAGCCCAAAGCCTTAACCCCTGACCCATTGATGCCCCGTTGAACCCTAAATCATGCACCGTGTACAACGGAGCGCTACATGAGCTATAGTCTACACTCCAGCAAGGGTGGTTATATGGGGGATCATACATAATGGAATATGATATTGAATGTAAATAGGGGTTGCTAAGGCGGATACTAGGGGCTTAGACTCTAGTTCATATGAGAAAAGGTGGCGCAATCGACAATCATGTGATGATTCGCTCTCCCCTTACCAAGTTGTCCTACGTAGTGGGGTCTGCTTATGTACTTCCCATCTAAGACTTATCTCCAAGAACATGTCATGATATGGTCCACTCAAATGCTGGGTTTTTAAGCAAATTGCCAAAACCAGGTTTTCAGATCATAAAACCCGGTTCTTTCCCAACACCTGTTTTTTTTTAGGTTCGGGTTTCTCTAGGTATGAGAGCGAATCCCTTTTAACGGGTCTGTCTTTGCAGCGAGGCTGCCAAAAACGGTCGAAGGGAAGATGCCCTCCTGCTCTTCGATGGAGCCACAGACCTTTCAGAGACTCTCCACGGCACAGTTTTCCCAGATGCTATCAGCTCACGGACGGCCTTCCATCCCCAGCACCAGCCATTCCAAGCTGAGTATGTGCCCACTAACTGGCGCTCACGAATCGTCATCCTTGATCCGGGCTGCGTACGCACACGGCCAGGCATTACAAAACTTCAAACACTGTGTGCTGCACAAGTGTCTCGGGTGGGCATCGGCCATGGAACTCGGCTTTGGCACTCTGCGTAGAGTTCATGGCCGGGGCACGCACTTCAATCTCCACCTGGTATGGCTTGAGTAAGTTGGCTCGCTGATGGGGACAAATGTCGGATTCCTGCACCCTGCCTGATCTGTGAGAGCTCGGGGTCGGGGTCGGCGCACCTGCAGGATACGCGCTGTGTGGACCCGGATCTCCCAAAGCATGCACAGCCAGCCACTTCAGATGTCGCAGCCACTTGTCATTCCGAGACCCTGGCAGTAGGCTGGGCAGGCACTGCTTTCAGTCTGCCCAAAAGCTCCTGGCCACAACAAAAAAACAGAACACAGCTCCATGTCACAGCTGACGGTGGCTAACCAACGTTAGCGGCTACAATAGCGAGCCTGGATCTCTCCGCCGAACGCCTCACACGCGAACACAGAGAGAGAGAGAGAGAGAGAGAGAGCACGCCAAACGCTGACTTAAAGAAATCTTCAAAGATTCTGCAACCCGTGGGCTGCACAATGAGGCAGCGGCCCGCCACGCGGAGACTGCAGTAGCCACGACAGGCGGAGACAGCAACCCCTTCCATGTGCTCAGCAATTCTGCGCAAACATTCAACCGATGCCAAGCGAAGCCCAGTAGCAATCCACTGCGCTACTGCCGCCAACGTGGAACTCTGCGCGGCGCCGCCTCAAGAAAGCTGCAGATCCTCTAGTAGGGCGCTTCGCAACCACCCTGCATGCATGCCTATGTCTGTTGAAAGGGCGCCTGCAGCAACTGCGACCCCCAGCTCGAGAGCCACCATGATGATTGCTGTGAGTCTGAATGCTAGATGACTCTTACAGGGTGTTGTATTTGGCATCCATTCCGTTGCATGCCTGAACTGCTGCCTGCTGCAGCTGCTTTGCATCTACCTTTATTTGAGGCACATGGGGCAGGCGTAGCTTGGGTAGACCCACCTGAAGTACAACAAAGCTGCAAATAGACGTTGGCGCGCCCTCAACCGACATCCTATGACATATTTTGTTGCACGAAGTGTGGAAGTCTGCACCATCAATGTCGCCAGCGATTTAGTCTTACTCCCTGTCCTTCTCAAACCCTAGATCCCCAGCCCTGAAGAACCGAGCCTTTGAGCACAATGCCCTTGCTGTCCCTACTTACGTCTTTTTCCAGCTTGACCAAAGTATAAGCAGCAGCAGGCACTGCAACTGACAAGGCATATCCTGGCTTCGTCTAGCCTGTTCTAAGTCTGTCACCCTTAAAAACTCCCTAGCTTAAGGTGTACCATTTTTGAGGTGTACGGCTTAGGGTTAAAGGTTTTGGGCTTAGGGTTCAGTATGTAGGCTTTGAGGTTCATCGTTGGGAGGTTAGGGCTAGGCCTTCGAGCTTAGAGCATTGGATTCATGAGGAAAAGGCTGCTATCTTACCACGTAAGCCTGGACCCCAAACCATGGCCATAGATCCCTATTTGTATATTGAAATGCCACACGCAGCGGCAAGCAAGGAAAAGCAAACAGAAACAAATCACGCAGTAATCTAGATGAATGACTGAAAATCCCAAATGCCCTGTTTCTATTGCTCAGCAGATGAACGGCACTTCCTCCAGTGCCTGTTCTGGAGGTTTGCCCCCTGTTTTAAGAAGGTCCAGGCGATTAGCCGCTATTGCTGGGTACTGTACCTACAACCCGACGCCCATCTACTGGTTCCGCGCTGGGATACTGTCGAAAATCTAAACCCACATTGTTTATGGACCCAACGCCCGCAAGCCAAAAACACACAAACTTTTTTCGCTCGTCTCATGGCATCAGCACACCGGTCCCATAAGGGGCGGCAGCTCTCAGAAGAGCCGCAACTGAGAGCCTGCGTGGGGACGCGTGCTAATGAATTATATGATTATTATCATGTTCAAAATTCTTAGGATTGTGTACCGGCTACTTCTTGGAATGGGGGCTCAAGGCTTAAGAGTAGACTTGTAAAGCTAAAGCCAGATTGTGTGTGGTAAATGCATGCTATTTGTCAGGGGAAGTATACAGCAAGATATTGCAACTTGTTGCGTGGGATATGTCATAGGGCATGTGTGAGGACTACATGGGGCACTTCTAGATTGCCTTCTAGAGAGAGTACTAGCGGCTGGATTCCAAAACTTGATCAGTCAGCACCTCGGAATCGTATGGTTGTGAATTAGGCAGCGCTTCACTGGCACTGTACAGAACCATAGAAGGAGTGTCTACGCGCGATCTCGAGATAATGAGGACTTTCGGGAAGCTGCGGGTAGTTTTGGGATGCGTGTAACCTGTGTGTAGACAGGCTGGTAGCTTTCGGGTGGGAAGCTGTAGGTTTTGCGACGCGAACTCAAGAGAGACGTCTTCTTACAAGAGTCCTCAACACAGAACTCCTGCAAGGACGAGGGAAACTTGCGACTGCCATTTCCAATCACTGCTGTAATAGCCAAGCCTCAAGAAACAGCAACATGCTCTTGATTCTTGACGTTGTTCCTTGCACAGCATACCGTACAACTACCGACCGCCGAGCACCTTGGAACCCTCTCCTGATCCCATGCCTTGGAATGTGCCCTAAACCAAAAACCCTAAGGGTCCAAGGACCCAAATAAGAGGGTTTTAGGGCCCAAATACTATGACATTAATGGTATTTGGGCCCAAAACCCTATTATTTGGGTCCTTGGACCCTTAGGGAAAACCCTCAACTTTGCCCGCCGCACTTTTTCAGCTTCGCAGCTCCTCACTACAATGAGTCTCTGTCAGCATTGAGAAGTTCCAAGGGAAGGTGGGCAGGCTTGCCTGAACACGGCAAAGCGCGTGGTCCTACACCTTGAATCGATCCTAATGTAGGGCATGTACTTCGTGCCATAAAGCATCAAAAGCTTGAGCCTGGATACAAAACGAACAAACTGTCTAGGCTTATGTAGCTTGCCCGGCGTCCTTGCAGCAGGTTGCTACGCAAGGTTGCTACGGATCTTTCACGTGGTTTTCTATGTATCTAGACCCGACCACCTTAATCTAGGTGCCTAAGCAAATAAGGTTTGGGGATTTAGGCTCCTGGGTTGCGGTTCAGGCGCCTCAGTGGGGTCATAGTACTGATCACTTGAGGACCGGATTATGTTCCTACCTCGTCAGCTGCCTTGCAGCCGCCCTTTGTCCTCCTGCGCATCATGCAGATATTCAACGCTCGAAACCTCTGTCCAAGCTAGAAAGACATTTGGAAAACGCCGGAAGGACACATCTCGCCATTTTTCCTGCCTCTTGCTCTACCCCGTTACTCAAAACAAAAATGCTTTCAAACTCTGCAAGCACATGCTCCTAAACCCCTAAACCCAAATGTAACCCCCAAACCCTAAAACCCTTAACCCTATTTACTACAGCCCCTGACGTACCCCATGGCCACGTACCTGGCCAACCTAGCACCACGAAGGAAGAAAATCAGGCTTTAATCTTCAAATATCCAAATGGTTGCGAGAAAGCGTCAGATGCCAAGGGGCTGGAGATCTACTACTACTATTACTACTCCTACTACTACTGCTACTACTACTACTACTCCTACTCCTACTCCTACTCCTACTCCTACTACTATTATTACTACTACTACTACTACTACTTTTACTACTACTGCTGCTACTACTACTACTACTACTACCACCATTACTGCTATTCATATTACTACTACTCTTACAATTACTATTAATAGTATTCCTGTAATTAACAGTTCTCACTGCCTAGGATTAGGAACAGTAATCTGTCATGAGCAGCCAGTCAAGTGGACTATGTACCCTCCCTAGGACCCTACGCAAAGCACGTCACTGCCAAACGCGCTCTCTTGCGCTGGATGCATTGTCACGCATGCGAAGATAAGAGTGTGGCTAAGAGAGGAATCATCAAATCCAAGCTGCGTCACCGGTTCCTGGAAATCATGCTAAAGGCCAAGGATTTCTACGCATTTCCCGAGAGAGTCCCCCAAGAAGGTCCTACAGAGTGCTCTAAGGATTGCTCAAACATGTTTCGGCAGCCAAGAAGGACACACAAATATGGGGGGTCCAAAAACCAGGAACAGGAAGTCCAAAGGTGTGAGGGTAATCTAGTATTCGGAGTACATCCCTGGCTTGAGCTTTCATGCAATGATCGGTGTTTCAACATTTCCTTCAGGTTATCTTTTCAGCAGAGGCATGTGGCCAAGATGTCCATTGCCGATGGTTGCCATATTGGCCCGCTACGGTTCAACCCCAGAGACCCCCAAACCCGTCCTTTCCTGCGGAAGCCCGCAATTCGATGTAGGTGTTCCCAAAATTGCGGTTCCCTCCCCACACCACAAAACACCAAAAATCCGTCTTTGACGGAATCTTCGAATGTACATAGAAACTCAGAAGAAGGCTCAGACATTTCGTGCGCAAAAAAAATCTACTGACTTTTCATGACCCATGCTGCCCATCCCTTTGGAACCATGTTAACCCCCCACACAATAAGAGCTACCGGAAAACAGCGTCCTCCTAGGAACTCACAAGCGCCTAATCTCTGAACCTTGGAATCCGAAGCCCAAAAGATTGAAGCCATGAGCCCCAAACGGCAAACACTGAACACCTAAACCTACATCTAAGCCCTAAATCCCAAACGGAGCCATACCGGGCCTTTGCCTGAGGCCTGTTCATCCGGCCGTGGAAGAGGGACCCAAAATTCTATGCAAGGAGGTCTCGAGAATTTGGGGGGCATTGTTGGGCAGGTTTGGGGCGCTCTGTAAACAAGAGTCTGGTATGCCGCTAAAGGGATGATGTAAGGATTAAGGGTCATCTCCCTACATTTTTTTGGTCTCCAGCCTTAAGTTTTCCGTGTGCTATGTTGTCCAAACCCCAAGGAAATCCCCAAAAGTGAGTTTCTCAAAGTGACCTCAAAGTTAGAAAGAACGCGAGAAAGGCGAAATGGGGGTAGCCTCCGGAATTGGAGGGGTCGTCCACCCTAAGCTATGGGCGAACTGAAGATCATGTCGGGCAATTCCCATCTAGTTGTCGCAAAAAACAAAGGTCCCTTCTGGGCACCCGAAATTGAGGAGCCATAGAGTCCGCCATTTGCCCAATACCCGAAAATAATGCCCGATCCATCTCTCCATGACTGTCCAATCATATTGTTTTGGTAACTTGACTGTTTTGGAAATTGCTTCCAACTGAGATATCTTTTGATATGGAGTTGCAATTGCACCAGGGGCTCGAAGCGGACTTTTCTTTCAAAGGGACTTTAATGGAACCCCAAAAGGGAACCCCAAGAATATAGTAGGAATATACCTACCAGGGTCCTTATGTTCTATTATATTCCTGCTATATTCTTGGGGTTCCCTTTTTGGGGTTCCCATTAAAGTAAGTCCCTTTAATTTTGACAACCCCAACCCCTACTCCCTAAACTCTAAGTTTACAGGAGCCATGAGCTTGACCACCACTCGTGGTGATGGCATACTACACGGGCCTAAGGAATTATCCATATCATTTTGAGTTGCATTTGAGGCACCATATACTATAATTATACAAGGAATCTGAAACCATAATCTTGGTAATTATCTAGGCCCCTAAACCCTAAACCCAAAATAGTTGTTTCCATTTCATTTTCCATTATCCATATTGATAAGTATTTAGGCCCCTATAGTAGGAAAGTTTGTGCCGCAACTCTAGGTTTGAGAGCTCGGATCAAGGGGTTTAGGGTTCAGTGGTTGGGCGGTTTAAGGTCTAGCCGGGTTTGGGAGTTTCGAGGTCTGGTCTTTAGTTTGGGGTTTGGCCTAGGGTTGGGATTTTGTATGTGCTGGATTGGGCAGCTGCAATTCTCAAACTGCCATTTTGGGTCCCAGCTGGAGTGCGCGAAAAGATCGCGAGGGCTGCGGGAAGGCTGTCGGGGAGAAGTGACAATTGAGGATGCAAGAGGCGGAGGTATTTCCCAAAATGGAGTGCTGTTATAGCCTTCCTGATGGACTTCCCAAAACAGCATTGCTAGCTGTCGAAAACTCCCAGACCTTTAATCCAACAAGGGTTTCTGGTAAGCAGCTCAAGGCTTCTTAGCAAATTATATCAGGCAATGGGTTCTGTTTTGGAGTTGAACTGATTTCCTCGACCCCCGGTACCGTTGCTATGAGAGACCTGCTTGTTCTCTTATCACTAAAGAAACTGAGGGCTTGCCAAGTAAGATAACATCCAGGCTGTCTTAAGAGACCTGAAAATATGAGCTATAGTCAGTCTAAACTCCTAGTCCCCTAAATAATCCCCTATATAACCCCCTTTAAGGAGTTTAGATTATGGTACATATGAGACCTCTCAACTGCATGGGTGCCCTGTGCACAGTCTTCCCAACGACGGGTGCAGGTTTTTGGGATGTGCAAACATACTGTGAGCGGAACGCGGATACTCATGATTGTAGTACCCCAAATCAGGCTCTTCCGATTGAGCTATACGGTCTGGGTACTTTTGACAGGCGTCCTGCACTGCCTTTTTTGCTTGAAGAGGCTTTGGCTGAGAGCGTCTCACATTTGAGCCCTGGCTGCTCCTGAACACGACACACCGCAACAGTCTTACCGATCAATAGTAAAAGCCTGCAATGGGGCCTACCCTGCCCCAGACAAACATGGATCCTGAAAAAGGACCCCATAAAATTGCTGCATTTTTAGCAGAGGGGATAGGGGTTCTGCGTTAGTTTGGGGGATGGCAAATTTTGGAGTTCTCATGTTTCCCTTGCGACAGCCGCCGCAAATATGTGCAAGGCAATCTAGGGTGCCAAACAAACGCCAGCGACTTGTCACTTAAGGTAGCCAGCTGGAACCTAGGGTAGATCCCAAGATACCCCCCCCCCCCCGCTCCCCAAAAGAGCACACTCTAGAGTGGAAGACTGTAGGAAAGCTTGAAATATTCTTCGCTGATTGGGTTTCTCCAGGGATCTACCCTCAGAAACGGCACGAAAAAAAGGGGTGACTCGAACCAGGTCTTCGGGCATTCTCCCAGTGGCAGCCAGGCTACCCAGTTTACGAGAACCCTAAATCGTAAGGCTCAGCTTTAGGGGTTTCAAGGTTGAGACTCTAAACGAACATGTATATCCTACTGTTCAGGCATGAATTCCTGAAAACTTTTATAGGGTGAGAGTCTTGGCCCTCATGGTAAACCCAGGTTTGCCATGAATAGCGAGGAGAAATTCGACAGCATAGAAAATCAGATCGCAAGTCAGATCCTCGGATTAAGGAAGGGTTCGGGCTTGCAGTTGATATGGGGCCTTCCCAAAATGAGGGATACGTTTTTGGGAGTCTCCATAATAAGGACTATAGTATTTGGGGGCCTATACTGGGGTTCCCATATTTTGGGAAACTACCATAGCGTCTTACCGCGAGAGGCCCTGAATGACCAAGGAGAGGTTGTAGCTGGCTCTTACTCCTGCAACACGTACAAATCTGCTGATTGTAGAAGCATAGTAATAATACTACCAATAATAGTAATAATATAATCGTAGTAGTAATGACAATAGTCATACAAGTAATAGTAATAACAATAAGAACAGTAGGCCGAATCGGCAACATTCTGGGCATGGCCATTTCCGATTAGAAGTCCTTCTCCCAACCATTTCACATTACATGGGGCCATCGTTCCGAGCAATGTTGAACAGGAGTCCATGACCTTTAAAGAATCCTATTTGCTAACACCTACGCCCTTTTCTTGCCAACTCATAGACAGAAGCCTGCCGAGCGGTGGGAATCTACTATTCCACCTAGTATAGCTGCCATTGCTGTGAACCGTGCTATCATTTCACTATGACAGCTTATCTTCACTGTGCTTAGTAACTGTTGCTGCGTGTCTACCTCGCACACCCACTCACAGCAGGCAGCTCAAGCGGTATGAGCGCAAAAAAGTTTGCACAGACAAGCCCATCTAAAATCCCTAGTAACTTCAATTTAAGCCGATGAAGACCCACTATAGCCGGTGGCTGGTATGATGGAAGCAATGGAAGGGCGCTGTGTAAACAGAGCCCACAAAGAGATGCCTGGGTACCAGTGTCATGGAGACGTCTGGGGACCAGAAGAGCTTTCTGTAACGCACAGTTTCATTTGAGTGTTTCTCTGCAATTAGGTCGCCCTCTACAAACTCCGCAATGAACAAAAGGCCCCGCAGAAGGAATTATGGCTTTGAGGAAGCCCCCATTTCTCGACTTTGCCGTCTGCTACCTCTGACTCTCCTCTGGCCCCCACAGCCGATGTGCTAGCCACGCTTTGGAGCAGCTAGGGTCTCCAAACCTTCCAAAATCCATTTATTGGCCTCCAGTCTGCACACACAATTTGGGATTCCATGACAGTTGAGCTACTGCACAAAATGTTGAAATTGAGGGAAGGTGATTAGGATGACACACCGTTGTCTGCCATGAATTTCCGCGCGATCTTGAAGATCAGATCCTTAGCTACAAAACTTTTGGGCTCGGGATTTCTCTAAACCTTAAACCCTAAACCCTAAACCCTAAACCCTTGTGTTTAGGGCGCATGGCCAGGCTGTAAGATTGGAGGGGTCTAGGAGTCATCGCAGCCATTTCGTTCAGTTACGAAGCAGTATAAACCTTCTTTCCCCCAAGGAAGTTGCCAGGCAGAAGCCTGTGTAGCGGGTTTAGGGCTTAGGGTTTAAGGCTATAGTACCCCCAATAATAAAGAAACAAACGGAAAAGAGAATGGAAAATTAAATGGAAACTGGGATTGTGGGCTAGTTTATAGGGGTTTTAATTCCCCGCCCGCAACTTCCGCAGTCAATGGGGGTTTAGCGCTCACAGAAGGTTGAAGGTTGAAGCTTGAGGCTTTGAGGGGCTGAGGCTCTGGGAGTGCAAATCTGACATGACTTTATGGGTGGAACTCCCAAACAACTAGGTTCCCCAGTAACCCCTTAATAATAAGGGTACTCTTTTTCCTACTATTCAGCTTTCATAAGGAGACCCCCAAATACAAAGGGGAAAAGGGTACTACTGGGGTACCTAGACAAGGAAGTTCTGATTCTTCAGTGTCCCCCAAGGCGTTATGAGATGTTGTAGTACGCTAATTAAGCAACGCAGGGCCCCACGGCTACATGTTTGTGTGTCAAAGGCTCCCGACACTACCAGAACAACTAGCAACCGCCGCACAGTTGGTGCCCTGCATCCCCCTGACTCATAAACCGAAACCCCAACTAGCAAACTCTCAACCCCTAAGCCCATAATCAAAACCCTAAACCCTATAACCCTAAGCCCTAGACCCTAAACCCTATCCCTCAAATCTATAGACAACTTTGCAACGTTCGGAACATACAGCATTGAGCCTCTGATGCCAAGGCTCCCCTCCGATTCGCAGAGGGAGGTAGTCCACATACATCACCTGCGGTTTAGGGTTTAGGGGTTAGGGCGATGATGCCATGACCATCATTGTGATGGCCATTGCTGTTTTTAGTATTGTTATAGGTAATCTTGTGCTTATTCTTATGATGACTCATAATGTTTATTGACCTAAAACCTAAGCCTTTGACCCGAAGCTCTGAACCCAAGGCTACAAGCGTGATAGCCCGTTAGGCTTGATGGTTCCGAACCCTAAGCCGCTAAACCCTATAGAACCCAATCCCACATCCTCAAAAATCCTGAACCTTACAACTTACAACCCCCAAACTCTATAGAACCCAAACCCAAATACCAAACACTAAACCCTAAAACCTAAATCCAGGACCCAATGGCAGGCCTTGAGCGCGCTTGTGAGGTCCGGTATCCGTGCGCCTGCAAGCCTTGGAGCGCCACGAGGAGCCACAGACAGACAGGCATATGACCATTATTGATATTCTTTAGCAACTTTAGTAGCATTAGTGATATCTATTAGATGCACGGGTCAGGAGGCCAAAAGAGAACCATGAGCATTACAAAGCTTAAGGGGTGATGGTGGTCATGTTGAATCACGATATCACAAAGTTGAAAGCACTTTGAGACACTCCCGTCCGCAACCTCGAAACTTGCTTGTGCGCTGTGCCCTGCTTCTTGACCATACGTCTTGCTTGTAAAGCTTGTCTCTCAACGCACTCGACCGGCAGCGTGCATACAAACCGTTCAAAAAGAGAAGTCATAGCAAACCAAGCAAACACCATGCCCAAGAGAAAGACCCCAAAACCAGAATCCAACATCCAGAATCCCCACGACAATGAACTGAACATCCTCCACCTCGTCCCACACTTGGGTTCATAGCTCATTAAGGCTTTTCACAAGCCCTCAATGGTCCCTAAAGGTCCATCCTTGGCTTCCGCGTGATTTTGGCCTCAATTCAACTACAAACCTTCGTGCCAACTCAGAACTCTCAGTCCAAACCCCCCAAAACCCTAGAAACCCAAAGCCTGAGATTTAAGGGGGTGAGCCCAGACGTCCTCTATGCCTGACTGTCTTGCTACTGGGCAGGCATCGCTCTACAATGTACCCATGAACCAATACAGCAGTGGGTACGCTCCTGTACAGGTCGGCCACTGCCCATGCATGCTAAAGAAGTCTTGCACCCTGGACATAAGTACAAACCTGCCACAGCCCTTGCAGCGATTGACAATTGATTGGCCTTCCTCCAAAACCTCCAAACGCCCAAATGTTAGGGCACTAGGTACCAAAGACCATTGTTATGATAGTACCTCGGATCTGAAACCCCATTATTAGGGGGCCTGGACCATTAAGGTTCATTCACAGTCCCAAGCCCAAACAGTCAGCTCTAGACCTCTGGAGGATTAGTAGCATTCCGCTTGGCCTCCTGTCGCGCTCTCTGCCAAGATCTTAACTCCACGGGCTTGGGGTGTGGGAGTGTAATTAAGGTCTAGGCCTCAATCTTGCAGCCTGAATTATCGAAATAAAACGTCAATCGCAAACCCGACTCTGATATACAAGGCATCAATCTTACACTCCGAACTCAGCCTTAAACATCAATCTTCCATCCCGAACTTGTGGCCGCGCTGCAGACCTTCGACGATCTGTCCTTTCCGAGAGTCGCCAGCCAGGGCCTCCCACCAACAATCCAGAACCCAAAACCCTAAAACCCTAAAACGCTAAAACCTAAAACCCTAAAACCCTACAACCCTAAGCCCTAAAACCCTGAGCCCTAAAACCCTGAGCCCTAAACCCTGAGCCCTAAACCCTGAGCCCTACCTTGACAGCCAGCTGGAACAGCTCCCTATTTGGGGTATTGCGGTTATGTAGGGATAATGGAAAATGAAATGGAAACTACTATTTCATAATAGGGAATCTATTGGGGTTATATAGGGATAATGGAAAATCAACGGAAAGTACTATAATATCATAGGGGTATCATCGCCCTGTGCTTTTGACCTGGCTGTCCAGGTAAGGCTTCAAACGCCAAACCCTAAACGCTTAACCAGTGCTTCTCGAAGCTAGATGTCCCTTTTGACGTCCTAAGTAGACTTCCGTTTAGGGTGTATAGAGTTTAAGGTTTAGGATGGAGGATCGGGGATTTAGAATGGAAATGGCTCTGAGCTGTGATATTGGGCTTAATTGAGTAATGTTTTTGGGGCTGGTAAAACCCAGTAAGATTATATTCCTTATATAAAATGCTATACCCTAAAAGGAGGACAGAATCTTACTCTATATTGGGAACCATAGTATCCCCAAATAAAATACTACTTAATCGGCTTCATCCCTGCCTGTTGTAGCTATCGCCTGCCTCTTCTCAAGCATATCATGTTGTTTTGTACGTCTTCCGCGACATGAATCACGACGGAACCCGGGCAGTTCGCAAAAGAATGGATGCAAAGGACACATCCAACATGTAACATGCCCGAACCCATATCTGCTCCATGCTTTGCACTTTCCATATATGGCTTTGGGTGAAAAATGCCGGCCGCGGAACGTTTCTGTCAGAGTATGATTTGCTGCATGCTTCGTAATATGCTTTGAATTGAGGTTAGCCGCTTAGCCAATAGCAAAGACTTGGCTCCACAGATCTTGCTTAGGGGTCTGCTTCAAGAGTGGCCAGAGCCTTCATGAAACGAAGGGCGACCCGACCGAAATGCAAACTCGCAACACCATGCAAAACCCCTCTAGAAGCCCTTAAACAGAAATCCACAATTTTCAGCCAGACCTAAGGTTTCAACTCACACTGCCTTGCGGCCGGCATCCGTGTCCTCCCAGCTTCGGATCGTGTCAAGGATCCCTTCAAAGCGCCTGCACCAGAGGTGCGTGCTGGATGGCATCTAGTAGGAGGTGGGAATACACTTTTTTGGAGACTGCTGAGCGGACTGGTTCCTCCATTCAGTGCCAGCCACCGTAAAGCATGGAGAGGAGGTTACACGGTTTTGGTTTAAAGCCGGGGGTCCGGGGTTGGAAACTGGCAAAAATCGTATTTGCGCAGAAACTTCTAGGAAAATGGGTGGCATCTCAATACGCACAGACACGCGCACCCCAACCAAGTCCCGTGGTTAATTACACAAATGACCCACACCATTTAACCTGCCTCCATTTCAGTTTCGCTTCCAGCTGTCTGATGCAGCCGGAGCCCTCAACCTAAATCGAAATTGTCACCCGACTGCAGCTAAGGCTAAAATGTCTTTCAACTGTCTGCCCGAAAACCGCCAAACCCGTCGACATGGCTTCAGGGACGGAACAGCCGCAGGTTTCTGCTGTGCTTTAAACACTCAGGGGCTGGGCCACGTCTTTGTGCAACCACTTTGGGATGCAAAACCCACCTCTGCACAGGCGAGTTAAAAAGTCGTCTTGAAACTGAATGCTAGCTCTTTCAAACCAGGAGGCGCTGGCTTAAGGGTTTAGGATTGGAAGCCTGCATGCCCTCAATTCATTCTCGGTGTCGTTTTTCGCCCCGGCATCTGGCCTATGCCCTACCCAGTAATGGTCTTGCGACACGCGACCCTGCTCCATCTAACGTCCAGGATTCTCCTTGCGAGACACCGACGGCCCCGACAATGCCAAGAGCTTAAGTGAGGTACTACTGTACTATTGGAACAGGTCTACTCACAACACTATGAAACTCGGAATGCAGCGCATGTTCGAACGGTATTTTTCAAGCAGGTTTCCACGAACATCCTGAGAGGATTTCCCAGCCTGCAGAACAATCAAGTGCTGACAAGGCCGTTGCCTACACTTCTCGCGAGATTTACAGGCCTGAGGTCTCACGTACTATGTGACTATGGTATCAAGAAGGCAGGCCGGCCGCGTTTTCTATAGAGCCTGAATACATAAAGTAAGACAGCCCATTTTCAGTACCATACATTATGCGCACATACAGAAGAGGAATAATCTCAATCATGGTTCAGGCTTCCACCATAAAACCCCAAATCCGAAGTCTTGCGAATTGTTCAGCTCGAGCTTCTACGTACATTGAGCTGCGATCAAGCGCCCTCAAGGGGCTACGGACTCAGGTGAGTCCGCTTCAAGTGGCTCCTGCATTCGAGCGCGCCGCAGTCTAGGGGTGATGATGATTTGATAGCTTCTCTAAATAAGGGGGCCCCAATATCCAGAATACTATAGTCCTCATTAAGGGGACCCCCAAGAAGGTGCCCTTAATTTTGGGCAACCCCCATTTTAGGGCTTAGGGCCTGGGATTCGGCAACGCATCTCAGGTGTAGGGACTCAGGTTTTGGACGTTGATTTCCAAGGGATTGGTGATAAGGAGTCACAAAGCTTTTACGGTTTGGGGTTCAGGGAATGGGTAGTTCTTGGCCTGAGTTTTGTGGGATGGAAATACCAGTGCTTCAGTGTAGAAGGTACTTGCCGCCTGCCAGGGCTGTGCCATATGCTGCCAGGGTCTGCCTTAGGGCTTAGGACTTCTGTGGAGGCTTCCAGACATTTGGGAATGCACTATGATCCTACTGATTGTAAGGACCTGAACTTTGGCAACGCACATTGACGGCATCTCTGGCAATGAGGTCTGGCATGCAGTATAATGACTCCCAAAGCTACGCCCAGCATCTCCGATATGCCTGACAAAGCTGTGGTTGCAGCTTCTACAGGAGTCCTAAAAATGTATACCCCCATGGGTCCTTCCCCAGAAGCGCTTTCCAAGGAGATCTGTACTTTGCGTCAATCGGGCCTCACTTCTGCTCTATCTAAGCTTCTTTTGAGCAGTACCTTGACAGAGGGATGTTTACTGGCCCCCCGAACCTGAAAGCTTGAACCAGAATGGCACCGACCATCTCATAGCCCGTGAGTAGGCTCGGAAAGTCAAAAAATCTCGACCAACTGCACATGCTGGGAACATGGCAAGGTCCTCTGAAACCACGGACGATGCTACCGCTGAGCCAAGGAAGGCAGCCCAGACAAAGTTCTCCTGGACAAATGAAGAACTGGACTGTAAGGAAGGTGATGAGCATTCCTCCACAATCCTCCAGACAAGTTCGGAGTGAATACAAACACTCCATCCTGCATCCCCTACCATGGCAAGAATCTTTGCATCTCTAGGGTCAAGCTTTACCGTGTTCGGGGGTTTGGGGATACGTGGGCCTAAGGGGTCAGGCCCCATGGCGTCAAGTCATCAACAGAACAGCCAATCGGTTCAGCAAGTTGTACTCATTTTGACAGCAGGCGTCCGGGGTTTAGGGTTTAGGGTTCAATTCCTGTACGACCTCGGCATTCCCAAGGACGCTTTTCCGCTTTCTAGAACAAGATCCTTATGCCTCCACCGTTTTGAAACCCTATGCAGCCCCACATGACCACACCCCACTCGCCTCCCCTACAAGCTTGCGACAAACCGGACATGCCGGCAACAAGGAGATACTCCCAAAAAGGGAGCTGCACGAAAAGATCACAACGTAATGCTTCAAAGGAAGACAGTCCTGCATATCCCAGGGTCCTTTAGATGGTTCTGTTTTGAGATATCTCCCTGCTGACTGTTTAGAAGTTCAGGGCTTCGAAGCCCTCTGTCTGAACCGAAAACCGCAAAATCGGGGCCCTCAACGCTGCACGCTGAGCCTTAGAATCCTCAACACGCCAAAGCACTTTGAAGATGGAAACAAGGCTTCTATCAGATGGACGCCTGCCCCACATCTGCAGCTGCTCGCAGTAGGGGAAATCCTGGCCTCAGCAACGACGGTGGGGCGTGCACCAGCAGATTGTGTTACAATTCCGTGGGAAATCCACTGATGAAAGAGCTTGGCAAACACGACTTGGTTAACCAACCCTTAAAAACAGTGAATGCACTTAACCCGAACCCCTAATGTCAACACCGCAACGCTGGACCCAAAGCCCTGCGAGTACATGTTCAGCTCAGAACCTGAAGCTCCACGCCTTACATTTTGAAAAGGTAAATCATCTGAGCGTCTTCACCCACAACATCTCCTGGACAACTTCTATTTAATACTAATATTACTATTATTAATATTGATAATAAGATTATAGCTAATATTAGTATTATTAATAATAAGTATACTATAGCTAATATTCATATTCTTAATAGTAATTATAATATAGCTAGTATTAATATTCTACAAACCCCTCAGGCAATCCTCCGAAGGATGCCTCTCCAAGCCCAGCGTCCATGCTGCCGGCTCAGCAAGTGCGGGTGGCAGCGCTGCCATTACCGCGGGCTTCGCCAGGATGCTCCCCTTCCCAGTAGTCATGGAGAGGTACATGGGGTTCCCGTGATACTGTCATCCTTGTGAAGGGGACTCCCAGAAGGAGCACATGGGGATTCGGAAGAACAGCTTGGAGTTTTGTGTCTAGTCCAAACGCTTATGCGATTGGAATCCATGGAGTAATCTATGAAGTACTTGGTGCTGCCTGTTCGACCTAGCTTTTGGCCCATGATCATTCCTTTTCCAGCAAGGTCTGCCCAAAACCACAGAAGCCTTGGACGCCCTCGCCAGGGGGTTACTTTTAGCTTCTGCGCGGTGGCCATAAGGACCTCGAAAAATTGTGTCAATCCACAAACGAGCAGCAAGCCGCGCAATTCCCTTTTTGAACGAGCCTCGGGCATGTCAGCCCAGGCCAGTGTCTCCATGTCAGCAGGTTGCGAAACCTTTGGACTGAGGAGTAGGGCTTGGGTTTAGCGTTTGGGTATTAGGTTTAGAGTGTAGGCGTGAGGAGAGGTTGTGCTGGATATGTAGGGTTTGGAGTGTCAGGTTGGAGATTCACGTATAACGCGGCCGGTTGCCTTGTCGGATGTAGATTTAGGGTTTAGGGTTTAGGGCTTAGGGAGGTGTAGGATTTTGAAATTGCCGGTCTTGGGTTTGGACTTGCAGCTTTAAGGGAACACAAAGAATCCTGAGCAGGTTTGGCATCCCCCATAGTTGCCACTGTAGCCTCCGAAGAGACTGTTGGTTTATGTGCGTCCGAATCTCCCCAAACCCTAACCTCCAGAAGCCGCAGCCCCGAGAAGCATGAACTATCCTAAAACTTATATCCCCAAAGTAGTTTCCATTTTGTTTTCCATTATCCTCATAGAACCCCTATATATCCCCTGTATATCCTAAACCCCAAAACTTTTATTCCAAACCCTTCATGCCGAGAAGCCCACCAGGCCTCATCCTCGCCCGGCAGGGCGGCCAAAAAGGTGCGAGGCGACAGACGGAGGAACCTCTGCAGGGAAGGGCCGTATGGGTTTTAAAAGGGGTTGGGAGATGTTGGGAGGTTGGGGGCTTGAAGAGTATGAGGGCTTTTGGGGGTTGGAGTTGGGGGGCTTGGAATGTAGCTATTTTTGGTTAAGGGTTTGGGGTTAGCTTGTGTAGGGTCAATACGGGTGCGCGGTTCCAAGCTTTGTGCTCGAGGGCTCCAGGCTCCAGGTGGAGGCTTCAGGACAATGAGAAAAATGAAGTCAAGGCCTTACTAAGCGAGAAGTATGGTGGGATTGTGGAAGTAAGCACAGGCAGCACGTCGCGCTCGTTTTGGGTTTGTTCCCTCAACCAGCCGGAGCAGAATCGGAAGCAGTGTAAGTCCAAGTCACCTACACAACCATCGAAGAACTTGAAGTTCTGACCCTGGTGGATCCTGGATTCTGGGTTGGTTTATGCAAGCGTCCAAACAGAGCGCCATGATGAAGGATGCATCCAGGCCCATATAATATACTGCGGGAGACAGAAGTCTGCCAGGTGATCCCTATGGCATGCGGGCACCATAAACCCTCCGCCGTGTTCTACTCTTCCTGCTACCTTGCCCTCTACCTCTACCACACCTTCAGGCCCTGAACACCAGTCAGCAAAGCAGCTGAGGTGGGCCATCCGGAAAGCGCCTCTCCTTGCGGATAGGAGTCAGAGATTTCGATCTGTTTTGAGGCCTGGCAACGTTAAGTAGGCAGGTAGGTTTGCGTTTGTGAGTCTGGGGTTTTCTAGTTGTCCTACAGCCCACATCGTTTGGGGGTGCAAGGTTTGGGCTGAGGGCTGAGTGGGGTCATCAGGGCCAGAAGTATTGGACCAGTCGAAGCTCTGCTCATGAGGTTGAGTATTGACGGTTGCCAGTCGAGAGTGGGCGGCCCTTGGGTCGAGAAAATTATTCTGGGTCGTTTACAGTCTACCTCTCGAACCAACCCCCTTGTTTCAGCGGCGGTCTCTGGTGGACAGGACATAATCAATTATCAAGATAGCTGACTGTGCCTCCCATATCTGGGAAACCTACCTGTGCTACTGAAAGAAGACTATGGCTATTCGCCTCAAAATAACCCCGCCACACACCCCCCAGTATACCCAGCCCTACACAAAGCATCCAGTAACACTTGGAACCAAGCCCCAGCACACCCCAAACCCCTACAACCCCGCCGGCCAAACAACCATAAACCCTCTGAATGCTCTGCAAGCATCGAACTCTGGTCGGTCAAGCAAATTCAGAACCTTGCTGGCACATGGCCGGTAGTCAAGCCGTTTTGAAGGGCGTGCATACAGTGCCATGGTGGATGTCTAACATCTTATAGGAAAGGGTGATGTAGGGCTGGGCAGGCACTGCACAAAGTTTCAACCAAAGCTCAAGATGACCCCTGACAGGAAGGGCGTGCACAACCAGCATCTGAGGGCTGCCAGTGGAACCCCGTCTAGACTGCCAGATCGTGCGCTTCGTTAAGCAACGGGACTCTTTGGCTAGCCTGCTTACATCGAGCACGCAGAGGGTGAAGCAGGAACAATGGATCCTGCAGTTGTTAAAGAACGGTGACAAGTAGTGAAGGCCCTGAAAGTCTGGACCTTCAACATGAACCCAAAATCGATGAAATACTGCTGAAGCAGATCGCCGTGTCCCTGATAGCTGCCCCAAATTGCCAACAATTCACAGGATACTTCACCTTAAGCTCAAAACCTGAAACACGGAAACCCGCACCTGAACCGGCCCCCATGAATCCCACCCTCAACCCTAAACCCAAAAACCCGAAACCATAAACCCTAAACGGGAATATGTAAGCAGCCAGGCTGCATCCGGCTCCCCGGCCTGCACCTTGGCAAGGAACCTGAGCATTCGCTCTTCTGCCACAGACACAATCCCTAAGGTTAGGGTTTAGGATTTATATAGGGTTTAGGGTTCAAGAGATCCTGAGCCTGCACGAGCTTCGGGTGCAAGGTATGGGTCCTTCATGGAGTGTGCAATCAATAGGCACTGCGTTGAGGCTTATACGGCGGACTTCTTCTAGCCCCTTGCGGAATACACCTCCAGACGGCCGAGTAAGGAAACGTAATCTGAGGAGCTCAGACTTTGCAGCTCTGAAAACCACGTTCCCCCCCAATACACTCTGAGCCATTACGTATAGCACAGGTTCAAGAACCTTACCTCTTCTTGGTCGATGACTTCATGGAGGTAGAGGGACACCCAAGCATCTCCAACCCTGTGGGCTCCTTTCGCAAATCAGAAACTCTAAGCATCTGAAAATGTGTGCCACCAAAGAGCTGACCAAACCAGCCTTGCAGATCACCGTCACCTAGGTCTCAGACAAAGGGCTACAGGGGCAGTAGCTTTCTGGCTTGGTCGTTGCTTTTGATGCTTAAGGGAAGTAGGCTAAGCCTAGGACGAAGAGAAGTTGAATGAGCCCATCATAAATGCGAAGCTACTTTCCCGATAGCCCTTCCCTCATGTCATGGGCGCACGCATATTCGGAACCCTCCTTGAGCGGTAACAAATTTCAAGACTTAGAGGTTACATAGGGTCTCCGGGCCATAAAGTAGATTGTAGAGTTTGAAATTCTGGTCTCTTGACAGGGACAAACGATATGTACATACACCAACCTTTGCAAGAAATCTTATACTGATCACCAACACCGTAATAATCACACAAGCTTTCTCTAAAAAAATGGGTCCCCGGATCCCAAGCAAAATCCTAAGTACCAGTTCGTTCACTGTCTAGCTGGAGAGTGGGCCGCCAGCGTGTGGAGTCTCCATTGCTGGTTGTTAGTAAGGGAAGGAGTACGATGTTGAGTCTCAGGCTTTGAGCTTAAAAGGGAGCTTCTGTAGGCGTTAGGGTTTAGGGGTGCTCTATAGAAGCGAACGTGCTACAAGTAACTTCTAGTAGGTCTAGCCTCGTGCTTGTACTCAAGCCAAAGCTTATCTTCTGCAAGCACCGACAGAAGAGTTGTTCTTCGTACGTGTGTTGGATTGCCCCCAGAACCTGTGAGGTTCGGAAGTTTAAGCCGTCGCTTCTGAAGAAGCAGCTGAAAATTGCAGTGGAAATATGACTAAACCTCTTTGACTCCATCTGCTCAACTCAGCTCTGGGCAAATACCAGTCAGAAGCAAAGAAGAGCCCCAGCATCGAAGTTTTGCGAAACCCTGCCGTTGAAAATGCTTTTTTTAAAAAAAAATATATATATATATCAGACTGCAGCGCAGCTCATGTCAAAAGCACAAACGAAGGGCTCAAGACTTGATAGAAGCCACAGGCTCGCTCAGTATGATCCCACACCCTTCTAGCCCTGCATGCGTAAGACATGCATCGCTGAATCCCAGGAATCTACTAGGGCATCCTGCCAGAGACAACTGAGTACCCCATCAGACGTAGCATAACAAGACATTAAACTGAAGCACTCCTGGCTCCCAAACGTTCATACAAATCCCTCTTTGGGCCCTGCACAATGAAACTCACAACCTTTGGAGCAGGTGCTCTCGTTCGTAAAGCTGAAGCGCCTCATGCCGCAATCCCCCCAAAATATACACGAATCCCGAAAGCCTGCACTATGAATCCTAGATCCCGAATCATAAACCCATCAAATACCAAAACTTTGCACCTGAACCCTAAACCCTAAACCCTAAACCCTGAACCCTAAACCCTATCTGAATCCTGCAAGCCCCATGAAGCTTGAAAGTTGCTTCGCCCCAGCTGCTGGAGCCCAAAGGCACGAACCAGTAGGTCCAATCCAGGCGCGGGAAGTGTGGGAAGCAAAACGGCGGTTGCCCTGGGCTGAGGACATTTCGGGTTGTGAGGTTTTCGGTTTTGAGGTCTGGCGGTCTTGGGGCTTGGGGTTGAGGAGTTTGCAGGGGCTCCGTATGGGCTTAGAGTTTGCGGAACGCAGAGCCTGGGCAAATGTAAAGAGCAGCTACCCTGTGCCTCCACGCAGCACACCTGTACTGTTGCTGCGTGTTGTAACACTGCCTATGAGAATTATGACTCTCACCCGATCTCCTTATTGCAACCATGATTCCGCTTCTTAGGATCCAAGCCTCAATCCCTGAGTCGGGAGGACATCCCCTTTACCCGACTTAGCATGCTACGGCCACCTCCAGCAGCTACACAATGGAAGGAAGCGAGATTTTGCCCTCATCATAAATCCTCCCTTGTTCTGAAGCTGCGACAAACGCACAAAGCAGCACCCCAAGTTCAGACAGGTTTGAAGGCCAAGCACGCTCTTGAAACATGGCGTCTGAAAGCTGAGCTCCCGTAGACTAGTTGTCCTTGAAACGCACCCATGTGAAGTTCCATGTGTTTGGGGGCAGGTGGTCCTCAAGCTCATCTTCTGTCTATGAAGCCAACAGTCCAAATCATGTGTACCAAGATTAGCAAGTGTTCCAAAGAACATGGGGTGCCTTCACAATCCTTGGGTTATTGCCCATATAAACCCTACTTTAGGAAGATCTTCGTCAAACTTGAACGAATCTTTGACAAATGAGCTCTGTCAGTCTTGGGCTATCAGGGAGTAGGATTGCCCAAACGAAGCCCAGCTGCGCATGGTTTCCACCACCTCGGAGACTTTGCAGGGGGCTCGTTGCCAAGTTTCGTCGTTGACGTTTGACACGCTTCGGATTCCACGAGAGACTGCTTCCCAGCACAAGGACGCGCGGAGGAAGTGCAAAAGGAACAGCTGGCCCAAGAGTAGCAATCGCCATTTAGGGTTCAGGCGTCAGGGCAAGCAGGGCGTTGACCCAGCTTGCCTGCTCTACGGATTGGGGCTTAGGTCTAGGAATTGGGATGCGGTCAAGATTGAAGGATCATAATGGTTTGGGGTTTAGTCCTGGATCTCGTCTCGCATACAAAACTCAAAAAGCAAAGCACAAGCCCCCGACCTCCAAAGATGGGAGGGCCTAAACTGGCCCGAGCCCAAGCAATGAACCCCAGCAACTCCTAACCCCTGTCCAAGATCAGCACGCCGCTAGACCATGCTAGACCGCAACACTTTAAGGTCCAAGGCACCTGGTAACGAAAAGGCACCGTTGCCCAAGGGCCGCTGGGCGTTAAAGCACCCTGCGCAGTTTTTGGGGGTGGGCTTGCGAGGCTACAGGGTTTGGTAGGAGGAATAAACCTATGAAGCCAGCTGAATCCAACTTTGTGTAGCTGAGGTCTAAATCCGAAAACCCTCTCCTCCATTCACAAAGCCTAAGGGAGCTCCGTGAAACCTCAAATCTCCATCCCCAAGCTCCTGAACCCTTCCTTAGCTGCTCCCTTATCCTCTAACTTCTCCTGCCTCTAGGACTTCGGTTGGCCGCCCGCCCACGCCGCTCATCCGGGCCTCTGTGACTTGGGTGCACTTGAATGGGTATGTGCCAACATGAAAGTCTCCAATATCTAGCGACCTGAAATACTGACTCTTTGAAGCTGCCCAGCGCGGCAGTTTTGGTGAGGTGCATCCAACCGGGTCCAGGTGCAAACAGGCCATACCGCGCAGCTCCGAAGTCAAAGATCTGCAAGCTGGGCAAAGAGGCTTGTAGGGGACGTACTACGCTTCAAGTTCTACGGCTGTTGAGAGATCCAAGGCTGCATGACTCGGATCCCGTGAGCTTCAAGGTCGGATTTGTCATCTTCGCAGAGTTTATGGGTACAGGGATTTCGGAAATTCAAGCTTTTGGGGCTCATGCGATAGGTTGAGGCTTTGGGCTTGGGGCTTTAGCTTCCTGAAGAGTATAGAATGAGGCGCAGGATGAGCATGAGTGAGAGCATTGCAGCGCCAGCTAGCTCTTTGGAAACGGTCTCGGAACTGAGGACGTCATCATGGTCCACCAAACAGAGGTGAACCTCCAAACAGTCTGTAAACGGCCCTACCCGATGCTTGCTCGCGGCTAACACTCTAGAACTCAGATTCTGCAGCTGCATGTGGCAAGAATATTAAGCAGCTTCGGCCATCTAGGCCCATAGAGATCCTGTTCTCATGCATTCAGGGGCCAACACTTCATTGTGATTGGTGTGCGTTGCCTTGAAAGCTTCCTCAGCTGGCAGGATAACTCCCAGACCTGACACAGTGGTGAACTGGGTGTCAGGGCGCTGCTGGGATTCTGGTTACGATTCTTGAAGAAAAGCGTGTGGAGTTTTGAAGTTAGGGATCCGAGTTGGGCGTCTAGGGTTTGGCGTCATGGGCCAATCATCTTAGATTTTGATAGTTGTTGCTCGCATTTCAACTGGATCTAGGGATCAAGGGCTTGGGTGTGACGAGGAGTGGGGGCTTAGAGATGAAGTTCAGTGCCAAAGGTCCAGAGCATCCGAACGCAAGCTGTCAAGCTTTCCAAAATGTTAAACTCCCCACCCTTAAACCCATGTTATTGTTGGCTGCTACAGCTGTCCCCCCTATACACACCTCAAGGATGCTTGCAAAAACCGACCAAGAATGTCCCGTAGGTTTGCAAATTAAAATAATATGAAACTTCTAAAGCATACAGGTCGCCTTCTCGGGCCCTAGAGAAATGACTCAATATTTAGCAAGGTTCAGGGTAGATCATCGTGTTAAGGGTATGTGGAGGATCCTACACGCTCAACCCTCAACAACAGTTTGAAGAAAGACCCATCTGAAGACGTCGTCGTTCCGGGCTGCGGGGTTTAGGGTTTAGGGCATAGCGTGCTGGGCAACAGTTAAGGCAGAGCGAAGCTCCTTCGCACAAGGTTGCAAGCAGCATGGAGGAACAACATGTCTGATGAATCAGAGCCCACCTTTTTGCCACAATTTTTGCAAAGGTGCTGAAACACATCAGTCACTCTGGGGGGATGTCAAAGCTGCTGAGTTGGTGCCATTTAGCCCAAACAGCGCTGCATCTGAGATGAATTCACTGGCGTGGGCTAGGCGCTACCCAAAAAGCGCAAACACTAGTGCTGAGGGGCTGGGAGCTAAGTATCATGTAGCCGTCGTGCATTTTGGCAGTATGGCGTGTTGTATTATTCCGGTAGGGCGACCTCTCATTAACCCACATTCCCAGAAATCGAATTGGGACAGGTCATCCTTTACGCGCCCTTTTGCCCCTTAGCATTCCCAAAGCCCTAAACTCCCTAATTATATCCTAAATCCTGAACTGCACAAATCCTAAACCTGACGGCTTTGAACATGACTCTCCTGCTCAGCAAGCTGTGTAGATCCACAGAAACAAAGACAAAGCTTTAAGAACCGCGTGTCCTCAGCTTGTAAGGATGAGAGGAAAGGAGCAATTTGTCACCTCCCCCCGTATGAACCCCACCACCCCCATAATGTTGAATGTGTTTAAGGGCAACTAACAGCGGGCATATGGGGGCCTTGAGTTTTTGGGCCTACATTAACCCCCAATTCTGGTGCAGAAATGGACCTCTCTTCACACCAAAGCATATCCCAGGAAAACCACCAGAAAAAACAATGCATCAGTTTGGATACAACGCTTCCAAAATTGCAGCCCCGAGTTCGAGAAGAACGGCTCGTGCTGGCATCCGGCAACGCGGACGTCGTCGTGGGCGTGGTGCTCGCTGAGGTGATGCCCACGGGCTGTTGTTGCGTGGAGCAGTGGATTCCACCTCCCCCGAATGCAATGGGGTCCACCTGAAAAGTCGTCAAGTCACAGTTTGCATCAATTTAGATGAGGTCGGAGGGTAGGTGGAGGGAATGCGGGCACTGGGTTTTGGATCTAGGGTTCGGCAGGGTTTCGGGTTCAGGCTTGCGGCTTAATGAGGTTTAGGTGCAAACATGTGCAACAAATCCACAATATGGAAGTTGTGGGCTTTTCAACCCCACCTTTGATGTTCGCGGGAAGTTGCTAGAAGGATCCAATATGTAGACTTGCGAGGCATATTTCTTTCACAAAGTTTTGGCAAGCGACCTTCCAACTTTTCAGTTCTCGCAGGCACGCGGCAAGCAAAGCACAACGGAGTTTCGCTCTGGACACTTTACAATTACCGGCGTGCCCGAATGCACTGCTTCAGGGGTAGCATCCAAAGACGGAGGCCCTGATTCTAGCATATTCGGTACTTCTTTGGCCCCTCATGTCATTAACCCGAGAACGCGAACAGATATCCCCAACCCCTGAATCCAAAAAGCGATAAACTCTAAACCCGAAATCCTCAACCCTAACTCTCACCCGAGCCCCAAACACTGAAACCGAAATCCTCACACCCAACACCTGAAAAGCACACGTCTGAGCCACGTTCAAGCTCTCCACAGTCCTTCCCGGATAAAGCTCCTGGCGCAACTATTTACTCATCAAGGTCAAGGCTTAAGAGACCAAAGTACTGGAATTGAGTACCTGATGTTGGCTCCTGACTCCTGATGCCTTCGTTGTCGGTTCCTGCGAAGCCTGTTGAATATCTTTCCGTACTTTTGTCCGATATCAGAAAATGTCATTGTTTTGTTGCTCAACTTCGCCCAAATGATGCCTGGCATTTTTGAGTGGTGTTCGGCTGAAATTTTGCAACTGCATGGGCTACGGTCAATGCTTCGGGTTCCGCGCGCTACCGCGAAATATTACAATCAGCGCGATGCCTGGCTCCGGGGAGTCAGCTGGGTCGCGCTGCATTGGGTTTGAACTTAAGAAATGTTTTGTACAGCTTAGGATGTTCATGCATGAAGCTTCAATTGCTGTAGATTCACAATAAATGCTCCCAGTGTTGCTGCAATTCAGGCGTGGGAGCTGGAATCTTCTGTCGTAGATGATTTCGCAACCTATCTTGTATGTCTTACCTGAGAGGAGCTCCCTGAGTTGTCTTGAAAATTTGTGCGTTGAGCAAGCCAGAGTAATAAAGGCAGAAGCCGTTGAAAGCGCGATGAAACTCGATAATTTGCAGCCGTTTTTTTCGCAACGACCTTTTGACCGCCACGCCTGAGACACACGTTTCTAGCAGGAGCCTCTGCAGTTCATTCATTATGAATGAATATAATTACTGGTATTTGGGAGACTCTACAAAATGTGGCCAATTGCAATTCGGCGAGAATTCTCCTGTCTGGTTGAACCTGGCACGCTCGCACAGTGGCCCCATTCGCCAGCAGTCCCAACAGCATACCTTAACCACTCAGGCCAGAAGAATGTCAAGCAGGAACCACACCTCTGTCCACATCGAGTCTTAATAGTTCCTGTCAACTGTGTGTCTCTAACCCATGGCTCCTGTAGCTTGGCAACAGCTGCAGCGTCGGTGACGCTATCCCCAAAGTTCTGGCTCACCACCACACCGTTGGCTACCTCAGAAAAAATTTAGGGCTTGGTTTTGAGCATTTGGGATAAAAATGAAGGGCTCCTTCAACCTTTGGACTATGCTTTGGGGGCTCCCTTTGAAAAGAAGGATCCTACGACGCCGGGGTCTACAACGAAGCGTGTCGTGTGGGGAAATAAATGCCTTGCAGGAGTGGACCCCCTTTCAGGGGCTGAAATTTGGCAACCGCTTCAAAAGCCCGTTCAAGCAAAGACGAAGCAGCTTCCGTACTTCTAGAAGTGACATGTAGAGCCTGTAGAGCACACTAACTCGAAGCACTGAAGCTCAACCAACGTCTAAGTTGCGGAAGCTTTCGCAATCAGGTTTGTCAAAAGCTGTTTGCTTTCTAACCGCTGTCAGCCGCAACGCATTGCTGCAAAACTTGCCCTCGCTCAGATCAGACGCGAAAAATTCTCCTGGGTATAGATACCCCCCACCCTACCATTGTTGCTGTAAGTATTGTTTAATGCCACACCCGAGCATTGAGACGCGCAATATTAAGGGTAGGGAGTAGTTTAAGCGTCAGTGCTATCTACAATAAAGGGCACAGCCCGACACACCACCGCCCTCTGCAGACGGCCCAAGACGAGATTGAACGCCGACTTGGTCCCGTTCTTGCGCTGTCCGGGATGCCATGTGGCTGCTTACAGGCTTCCAAACTGTTCGACGCTTTTGAACATACGCACTGCAACCTCAGTACAATCTGTGAAGTCTGTACTTTACCCTTTGTTATAAGGACCTCAAGCGGGGTCTCCGCGTGGTCCTGAAAAACGGGGAACTACAACTGAAGCATCACAGGTCACTCCCGCAGGTAACTCCACTGCCAACCTCTGTTCGAGACAATGTAAGCGGCGGACGCCGCTTCTTGTTGTTGACGCAGCACAAGCGTAGGCGAAGCATAGACATGAAACATGACATGCCCAGCCAACCAACCGCAAACACCGTCATCGAATCGTGCCGACGATCGAATCGATCGAATCGAACTTGCCCGTTACCGCGGCTCACTGCATTTCTGCTGTGGAAACGTTTTGCGTGTCTCGGTTTAACCGGAGGAAACGCGAAAAACACGAAAAACGCGAAAACGCGAAAAACGCGAAAAACGCGAAAACGCAAAAACGCGAAAAACGCGAAAACGCAAAAACGCGAAAAACGCGAAAAGTGCGAAAAGCGCAAACATCAAAACAATACGCGTAAGTCACGACAAACGCAGGAGCCCTAAACCCTTCGCGTACAGCATGTTATAGCATGTTATAGCATATTGTAGTAGATGACTGTACAGTCTGGTACGATGTAGTTTTTCGATTGTATATAAACACATATTAAAGCTTAAAATATATTGAAGCATACTGTAACATAATTATTTGCAATATTGCATACTACAGCATACAGAAATCAATGCCAGCATACTATACTAAAATATAGTATATGATAACACAGTACAGCATATTATAGTTTACTTAGCATGCTAGAAGATGCTTGAATATGTATTACATTCTAGTACATTCTAGGATATTCTAGCACATTAGAGAATATCGTAGCATATGCTAGTATGCTATGATATATTACAGTATATCGCAGCTTATTATACAATAAGATATAATATATCGCAGTGTAGTCCAGAAGATTATACAGTATACGATAATACATTATGTAAAAATCTGTTCGAATATATTAAAGAATTTTGGAATATACTAAAATGTACAATAGAATATTACAGTGTATTAAAGCATGTTATAGTCTATGATAATATTACAGTATACTATGGCGTACTATGGTCGACTAATATAATATGATGAGAATAATGCATTATGGAATAGTGTAATATATGACAGCACTATACAGCTGGTTACAGTAAAATAAAACATATCATAATATATTCTAGTCTTACAGCATATTATGGTACATTATAGTATATTGGTATATCATAATTTCTTATGATACATCTAGAACAGTATGGTGTATTGAGGCATGATTACGCATATCACGCATTTTCTAAGCATATTATAGCTTT
>CAJNIZ010004781.1:45347-56645 GCA_905231905.1 Symbiodinium pilosum | reverse complement strand
GCATACTGCAGCATATTGTAATATACAATAGCATGTTCTAGTTTGTTGTAGCATATCATATCACAGCATAGTGCATTATAGTATATCACAATGCATTATCTATATTATAAGATAATATACGATAATACAGATAATACAATACACCTTATTTCAGCAAGTTTTTATAACCCATTGTGTGATGCTATGAAAAGAGTTATACGTTACTATTATATACTATGTCATATTATATATTATGATCTGTTTAATACATTTAGTCATGTATAGAGTATTATATATACTATATATCATATTTTTCACATATGTTATATATGCTATACTATATGTTCTATATTATATGCTCTGTATCATAGCATATAAAATGTAGAGTATACATATAATTATACTGTATGATATTTGATATAAACATAGAATATATGACATATATATATATATTCAGGATATAATATTTAATATCTACATATTCTATCGAATTCAATATGAGTTGAACCGTTGTCTCGGTTTAAGCGGAGGAAGCGAGAAAAACACGAAAAACGTGCGAAAAAGGCGAAAACGCGAAAAACATGTGAAAAACGGCCAAAACCGCCAAAAAAGCACACATCACGAAAAATGCCAAAAACGCGAAAAACCCGCGAAAAGCACGAACAATGTGAAAAAACAGTGGAAAAAGACGCGAAAACCACGAAAAACGTGCAACACGCGAAAAATCCGAAAAACGAGAAAAACGCGAAAAACACGAAAAACGCGAAAAACGCGAAAAATGTGAAACATGCGAAAAACGTTCGTTTTTCTCGCGTTTCTCGGTTTTTGTTTTTTTTGCGCTTTTCTTGTTTTTTTTTGTTTTTTTGTTTTTCTCGTTTTTTGCGCTTTTCTCGCTTTCTCCGATAAACCCACGACGCGCGAAATGTTGGCTTAGGCACTTTGGACCCTTGCTAAGGGTTAACCCTTAGGTACCTATGATAGGAATACAAGGGAATCCCAAAGGGTCAAGGGTCTAAGGTCCAAGCTAGGTCCCAAGGAGCAACCAGCTTAGATTGGACACAATGTAGGGCTCAGGGGGATTTGGGGAGTCGGCTTCTGTTCAGGGCAAAGGCCTGGCATGTACTCTTGTATTCAAAGTGAGATAGGGGCTCCTTATTAGCCGATATGGTAACCTAGCTTTTGGTGCATGGCGTAATCTTCACCATGGTCATTTGAAGTCGGAAATGTCTGGAGTCCCATCTGATGACCGCGGCTCTAGCATTAGCGTCTATGAAGTATCAAATGCTGTTAAGGAACTTAATTTTGGTGACTATATTGGGTATATAGGGTTTAGGGTTTAGGATTCAGGGTTTAGGGTTGCTGATGGTGGCTCTAGCATTAGCTTACTACAAAAGATTACACCCTAACATCCTCTTCACAGCAGCGACATAGAGGGGCTTTCAAAAATGTAGGGTCTCCTCATATACCGACCAACACTATATAAACCTTATCATAGGAACCCGAGGAAAAAGACCTTGAATTGTTGTACCCCCCCCCCTTCACTGACAGCCAACCAGGAGAGGTGCCCCGATGCATAGCAGAGCAGGGAGCTCAAGCAGCTACTTTCCTGGTAGTAAGTCAGGAACTGAGAATATTAGCATTAGCTAGTATAGTCTAAAGTCCTAGTGTCCCCCTTAATAGGCCCTATAATACTCCGCTAAAAAATTACCTATACAACCCCCTTTGACGAGCTTAGATTATAGCTAATATGGCTCTCAAGGACTGTAAGGAGGGGCTGCGGAAGGTGGATTCTACGGACCTATTCTTCCTACCCTAAGGGTCCAAGTACCTAATAATCAAAAACTAACCCAAAACATGTACCATAATTCCAAACCAAAACCCAAGTACCTAATTATTGGATACTTGGACCCTCTGGGCTACCGGCCACCAGTAGTTCACTAAGCCACCCGGCCTCCGAGTCCTAGCCCTCAAGCTGCAAAGCTCTACCCAAGGGCTCCAATGTAGTTCCTTTTTGGGTTTGTTAAGGGATTATAATATACTACCCGAAAAGGAACTACATAGGAGGGTCTGGGTATATCTTTTGGCAGAAAGTGTTCCGCAAGATTAACTAAGACACTGAGAAAACCATGTATTCCTTGGGGCTCAGATGTACTTCCTTCTGAGTTACCTTACAGAACTCCTCACAAAGATCATACCATGCCTGACAAGGAAATGCACAGGTCCCCCTTCATAGCCCCCATAATAGTCCCTACGAAGCCCCCCTCAAAGGACTTTAGTCTATGGCTCATCTGGGTCACTCCAAAGCCCAAACCCTAAACCCAAATCCCTAAACCCAAAAAATCCAGGCGCCCCACGCACAATAATTTCGAAGCCCGCAGGGTAGGTGAGCTTCGGAATCGAGAGGATGGACGGAGCTTGTATGGCCGAATCTGCTTTGAAGACAATACCTTGGACTGAGTAGTAATTATGTGAGCTATAGTCTAAACCCCTAGTATCCCCCTTAAGAACCTCTGTAGTAGTCCCCTATATACTCCCTTATATAATCCCTTTAAAGACTTCAGATTATGGCTCATGTGGCGTTTGAACCTTCACGTGGGATGATATCTGTCTCATAAAGCAATGCAAACTTAAGATGCTACTCGGGTGGGTTCGTTCCGACAGGTTTCCATCTCAAGTCGAAAATCTCTCGCCTGAAACAGACTCACATCCTGCAGGTCAAGCTGCGGAAGTCAGCCGAAGTGGCGTTGAAGGAGCTGCTCGTAAAATTACCTGCAATGGCCTGGCACGGGTAGGGCTAAAGGCTTCAGGTCAGTGCGCTGTCCTGATGTTTGAAGAATGGCTGGGGATGATCCCAACGCAGAATTTCTTCAAAGGGGGCTCTTCTTCAATACCTGCAAGATGTGGGGGACCCAACTAAGGGACCCTAACTGGACAACCTACCCTATCGAATTACTGGACAACCTACCCTATCGAACTACCTTCTTCGCTTGACTGATCCCATACCATCCTTTGCAGGCGCACCATGTGCTGCAGTGAAGGCCCATGACCTATGAAAATTGGAGCATGAAAAAGCAAAGGAAGCACAATGTTTTCCAGGTTTCCAGGTCTTGGTCTACGGGTATACCCAGGGTCCAACTTGCTGGCTTCTACCGAGGAACCTGCTGTTGTCTGCATTAAACCCCATAAATCCTTGAGTGGGTCCCTGTAGCAACATCTAGAAACATAGCCGCAGCCAGTTCGGGGGTGGCCAAGGGTCACCTGCTTGAATCTCAGATTCAAGGACCTGGATTAGAAAATGAGCAGAATCAGTACTCATCAAGCAAGGGTTTCCAAGAATGAGGGTTTTCATTTCTGCTATCATCCTTAAAAAGGGCCCCACAAAGAATCCCCAAGGGTCTGGAAGTTCCGGACATCAACACGAAATCGCAAAACACAGGCAGACGATAATTGTATTCTCCCTCCATCTGTTTATTCTAAGCCGGACCCACCTAGTCCCTACCCAGACCCTCCTATGTAGTTCCTTTTTGGGTAGTATATTATAATCCCATACCCAAAAACCATAGCAAACCCCAAAGGGAACTACATTGGAGCCCTTGGGGAAAGCCCCCAGGGCAACTGAAAAGCTCTGAACCTGCGACAAGAACTACCCGTCCCTCGTCACTCTCAACCCCAAACCCTAAACAGCCCTAAACCCTAAACCCCAAAACACCACGAACTTGCTACAAGCCCTCATTCCGTTGTTGTGTTGCAAGATTGAGTGCTACATGGTTTGCCATCCCGTCCATCTCGCCTATATCACCCTAAACCGTAATTCCTAAACCCTCCAAAAGGGGCAACACATGTTGAGTGCCTACTTCCTGGCATCTAGAGATCCAAGCCTCAAGATCCGGCATTCTGGACACAGTAGGCTTCAGAGTCCTAGGTAGGAAGCTCAGCAAACGGGCTCGACACCTGCGCATACGGCCGGGCCAAAAACTTGAGCATGGTGTTGTTGAGCACCTGGATTTCTTGTTCATTCCACAGATTCAGGGGTAAGTTCGGTTGGAGGAGTATTTACGCTGACGACCCTGCATGTAAGAGGACTTTTTTTTTCGGAACGATCCTGGATAGATAGAAGCCATTGCTTGAGAGGCTTGTACAGACGACGTACATAAGAGCTATGCAAGGCTGATGTGGGGAAACTACCCGTCTGAAATTTCCTTGGAGATAGGGGTTTCTCAGAACGGTAGCATCCAAGGGACCCTAGATCTATGACGTAATCGGACGTTGGTGCCTTGTTTGAATGCCAGGCAAGGTTATTCCGTGGCCACGCATAATGAAGGTTTTTGAAAAAACATGGGCTCTTTTTCGGTCCATATAGTACGGGGATTAGTACTTGGGAGTATACACGGGAAGCACCTAAAGAAATGCCGGAACCCTTCTAGCAAACATCGTTTCTTACAGCAATGCCCTGGCAAGATAAACTGGTCACATGAACAAACTGAGAGGTCCAAAAGGGAGAAGCCTTAAACCTTAAACCCTAAACCCTAAACCCCTAAACCCTAAACCCCTAAACCCCTGAACCCTAAAACCCTAAACCCTAAACCAGACACAAAGGTCTGACGGGAAGTCTAGTCTTCTCAAGGTTTTCTTCTCCAGCTACTGGCTGATTGGTAGGCATTAGGTGGACCCCCCATCCAGTAATAGTGACTATAAGGGATAATAGGGATCATCGTAGGGTCCTCTTATATTCTTACTACACCACTATTACAGGGTGGGGGATCCTCCTAAGGTAGGCATATGAACTGTAGTCTAAACTCCTTGAAAGGGGTTGTATAGGGGGTTATATAGGGTTTAGGATTTCGGAGTTCGGGTCTAGGGTCTAAACTCCTTTAAGGGGATTGTATAGGGAAGTATATAGGCTTTAGGGTCTATACTCCTTGAAATGTGCTTTATGAGGCTTATATAGGGGACTACTATAGGGATTATGAAGGGGGATACTAAGGAGTTTAGACTGTAGCTCATATGAGGTATAGTCTAAACTCCTAGTATCTCCCTTAATAACCCCTATAGTAGTACCCCATATAATCCCCTATATAACCCCCTTTAAGGAGTTTAGAATATAGCTCATATGACGCATGACACGAAGGGCCACCGGCCAAGCCTCAACTCGGAGGTTGGGATATGCCGGCGATGTACAAAGCCATGATGTTAAGGGTTTAGGGTTTAGGGTTTAAGGCTTAGGGTTTAGGGTTTAGGGTTTAAGGTTTAGGGTTTAGGGTTTCGTGCTCTCATCAGTGGTGTCTCAAAACCAACGCCGCTAGCATATTATAGTCTCTAACAGGGTTGTTCTCAAAAGGCCCTTGCGCTTACAAATTAGATTACGGCACCTTATATTTAGGGGTTCCAAAATCGGCTCAAAATTTTGACAAAAACCACCAGAAGAACCACCATAATCCCGTTATCATCTTCACATATCTTTATGAACCTTCCTAGACCCTCCAATGTAACACCTTCTTGGTAATCCTAGTAAGAGTCCTAAGCCAAAACCATACCAAACCCCCCAAAAAAGGAACTACCTTGGATGGTCCAGGCTGGTCCGAATGCCCTAAACCTTAAACCCTAAACTCTAAACCCTAAACCCCAAAACTCTAAACCCTAAACTTTAAACTCTAAACTCGAAACCCTAAACTCTAAATCGTAAACTCTTCTTTTTTTCAGAAGCCCCACGATTTCCTGATCTCCAGAGAAAATCAACCGAGGTACACCATGCTTGAAGGGCCAGCCTGCAAAACACCATGTAGGGGATAACTGGGTTGCTATAAAGGAACTCAAGGGTTTAGGGTTTATAGGGTTAAGGGTTTAGGGCGTAGAGCTTAGGGTTTAAGGTTTAGAGTTTAGGGCTTAGAGCTTAGGGCTATACTATCCCCCTAGAATGGAGAATCAAATGGAAGGAAAATGAAATGGAACATAGGGATTTAAGGAACTTAGCTTAAGTCACTATATTGGTAAAGCCCTATTACTTACTATATATACCCATTATGGGAACCTAATTGAAATTCCTGAACAGCAACCAAGATAATGTAAGGGACTGCCTGATTAGAATCATGTTTTGGGGTAAGGTACAGTATCTTAAACCCTAAACCCTAAATATGTATGCACTTTGAGGGAGGCATAGCGGGTCAGTGTTTAGCGGCAGACTTGTAGTGACTGTAACTTATGGAAGTCATCAGGGTATGCGTTTAGGGTTTAGGGGTTTAGGGTTTAGGGTTTAGAGGTTTAGGGTTTTGGACGCAGGAGCTTGGGTTTAGGGCTACGACTCAAAGAGTGCACGCCCCTTACCGGCTCTCATATCTACATACGCGTCAGCTCTCTATGAAGATCTAAGCAGAAACTTCTGCCGAAGCATCAGCAGTGCGCAGCTTTCATTGCAACCCCTGTCTACTCTGGGTCCCTAACCCTAAACCCTAATCCCCAAACCCAATACCTGATAAGACCTTGATAAGACCTTGAAATACCATATTCCCCCTTAAGTAGGTAGAACATTAGTGTTATATTGCGGCTATATTGGGATATAGAGTTTAGGGTATATGGGGACCTTAGGGCCTGCATGGAGCTAGCGCAAATAGACCTAATCGGCGCCGGGTCTCGCATGGCTGGGAACCATAGTTCATCTTACCTTTGGTTAGCCAGGAAAAAGGAATGGATCCTTATAGTAGTCCTTATATAACCCATCATAGTAGTGTCCATTTTGTTTTCCATTCCTTCATTCCCAGTCAACCGAAGGCCAGTTATCCACAGACAAGCAGAGTCTTCTGAAGTCTGGGTCCCTTGTCACAGGGTTCTGATGAGGAAATCTTCAGGCTCAAAGGCATGCATGCCTTTACGTAGACACTAGGGCCTCCAGCAACCTCTACCTGAGGAAGGCAACTTTTTTTGGCCCAAACTTTTCGAAGAACCTAATACCAGATCCTAGGGAAACAGTTCGCACCACGACCTCCGCAGCCGGTCTTATCGGCGCCAAAGGCTGCATTCTGGTGTGAAGAATTTTGAGTTTCCTGCAGGATTCGAGGTCTAGCGTTTAGGGTCTAGGGTCTAGGTTTTCAGGTGTTGCAAGGGATGAGGTTGTCTCATAGGACTTAGGGTTCATAGAGTTCGTGGTTTAGGGACGGCAGGGTTTCCCCAAAGGCTCCTTTTACGGCTTGGCCTATTTGCTCAGGGATCGTAGTAGATCATCCAAAGCTGAAAATACATATGGGCCCTGGGGTGGAGTTTAAGACAAATGTCTACCCAGAGAGCCCAATATCCCTTAATTAAAGAAAATACCCTAAATGGTATTGGGCTCCCTAGTATCATTTAGGCTATATGCCTTAATTAAGGAGTATTGGGCTTTCTGGGTGAGTGGCGAAGGGTCTTCGAGGTTATTGAAAGAGTTTGCCTTACAGGAAAGGTTTGGTGGGATGGCCTTCCAGCTTATCAGTGCTAAGACTTGAGACTTTAATGGCTTTGGGGGCGGGGCCTCCAATTTGGGCCAACTAACGTTTAGCGGGAGTCTTGTTTGCGGGTGTGAGGATTTGAATTCAGTTAGCGGATCGGAAACTGAACTCAGCAAGTGGCAGCTGCGCCTGTAGCCATCTGGCGGGCGTATTTTGGAATGCTTTTGAACAACACCCTTTTTTCAGAGCCCGGGCGGACTTCCACAACCTGTTCCTCCTCATTAGGCCTTGAACACCGAACCCGGAACCCCTAATCCCTAAACCCTAAACCCCTAAACCGTATGGGTCTGGGGTTTAGGGGTTACGGGTTTAGGTCTAGGGTTTAGGGGGCTTGTATCCTAAGACTGCTAAACCCTAAACCCCAGGAGTTTTTGGATTTAGGTCTAGGGTTTACCCAGACCCTCCTATGTAGTTCCTTTTTGGGTAGTATATCATAATCCTTTACCCAAAAACTATAACAAACCCAAAAAGGAACTACATAACCCTAAACCCTAAACCCTAAACCCTAGGAGGGCCTGGGTAGGGGCTTGTATCCTAAGACTGCAGCCGAAGCGACGGCCGATTCTCTGAAGAACGGCTTCCACTCCCAGTGGATCCAGCTCCTCAGGCGCTCCAACGAAAAAAGTGTGTGGGTTCAGGGCTTAGGTTTTTTAGTTTAGGGTTTAGGGTTTAGGGTTTAGAGTTAAGGGTTCAGGGTCTAGGGTTTAGGGCTTAGGTTTTTTTCAGTTTACAGTTTAGGGTTTAGAGTTAAGGGTTCAGGGTCTGGGGGGTAGGATGTGAAGTTTATTGGTCAGGTTCTGGGTGGGCTCCAGGGCTTACAGTATAGGGCCAAAAACGTACTCATATGGGAAGCTCTTGTGCTTTCGGTTATATATCATGTAGGTATTTGGTTCGTTTGGGTAAGGTACCTAGCATGTCCAAAGTAAAGCGATGGGATCCACAAAGTCTTATAAGAACCACCGTTTTTCAAAGGGCTCATATGGGTCTTCACCTTAGATTGGGGGGTGCGTGTTTTTGGATAATGTAGGGTCTGTTTACATGCGGTAGGACTGTAGCAAGTTGATGAGAATGCGCAGGACTTTGGGTATGTTATACCGCGGCTATATAAGCGTTGCGAGAAGCAGGGGAAGTGTCGGTCAAAATTCAAGCTTCTACAGTACATGGATCTTTTGGGGTTGGGGTTGACTTTCAAAGATGTAGACGGTGGATCATCTGTGCAACACCAAACGATGCATAAGTGGAATCGTGCTTTTGGATTCGCCCTTGGAAGGAATAGTAAGGCTATGTAGGATAATCAGAAGCACGCAAAGAAACATGACATCGAAGGAGTCACGTGATAAGCTTTTCAACGCTATGTTTGCAAACCACACTATATGCCATGCCACTGGAAACGCCATGCCCAAAGCACTGAGCTGAAAAAACACAGAACTAAACCTCAAAGTACAATCTTAAACATGAAGCCCAACTGCATAGATTCCAAACACAGATCTCTTAAGCCCTGTCCCACCCTAAGGGTCCAAGGACCCAACTAATAGGGTTTTAAGGTTCAAATACTATAATATTATTGGTATTTGGGCCCTAATGCCCCATTTTTTGTGTCCTTGCACCCTTAAACCCTAAACCCCTAAATGAGGAGCCAGGCGCAGACCCAAAGATTCTGCAACGGGCGCAATATGATGGAAGAAAGTCTCGCAGCAAGACTCCTGGGTCGCAGGTTACTGGGTTGCTGTTAAGGAACTTAAATTAAGTTACCATAATGGGTATATAGGGGTTTAGGGTTTAGGGTTACCATAATGGGTATATATAGTAAAGAATAGGGTTTCCCCAATATAGTAACTTAATTTAAGTTCCTTCACAGCAACCCAGCTTCATGGTCTCTACCTACAGGCTCCTATCTGGTCTCTTTTTTATGTGTGATCTGCTTCTGGCAAAGGAGTTATAGTATTCTACCCCGAAATGAACTACAACAGAACCCTAGGGCCCTCGGGTCTTAGGGTAGACAGCGGGGCCAATTTTCAATGTCATCGCAGTTGCGGCTCTCCAGGAAAGCTCAAGCCAGAGCAACCCCAGCTGCGTCACCGACAGCATGGTCTTCACAACTACCCAATGGATGCAGTTCCTCTGTACGCTAGCTATGTGTTTGATGACAGGGATCCGATTATCCTAGCGAGGGAAGAACTGCATTGGAGCCTTGCGTAGTCAAACGACCATGTACCAAATTTGCAGTCACTGTACCCACCACAAAGCATTAGAGTTCTGACTAGAAAGACGCAACAAGAAAGGATTTCAATCCAAAGGATGTTTATACTTGCCCAACACAGGGTCAAAACCACTGCGCTTGGAGGTTCTTGGGTAGTTACACATAAGGAGGGCCACCAGCAGGATAGCTACAGTCACTTGTTTGCTTGGGTGTACTTACAACCCTACTTGTAACTATCCATGAACGTCCCAAATTGGACCCGAAGAAACAGAACACCTGCATCCCAACACTAGACGCGAGTGCAGGTCGATGATGTAGGGGTCCTTCTTAGCTCAGAATCGGTAGATTACATGATAGCTATGAGAGGATGACCTAGGAATGACAATGTAATTTCCTCATAAAATGACCGCGTGTTCGATAATTTTGCATTTTCTTTCGAATTTGATTTTCCACTATTACCACAGTCCCTAAACCATATACGTACCCGTCCTACAATACCTTCTTTTCAGCAACACAACCTGCACCGTCCTGAAGCCTAAGCCATGAGCCCTAAACCCAAAGCTCTTACTTGCAAACCCTGCAAAGAGGGTTCAGGGTTAAGGCCCGAAGTTCTGAACCCTAAACCCTTAACCCTCCAAAGAACCCATGATGTTGGGCAGCCGGCGGTCAGAAAGAAGCCAGTGCCCAGTTGCCGGGCATCCTGTGGCCAAGATACCCAGTAACTACAACAATTCTACAAAAAGTGTAACAATGATAGCAGATGTTAGTATAGTCATGATAATAGTACTGATACAGTAATGAAAACCATTGCAACACTGTTATAATGAGAACACTACTGCATACTACCTTAAACCCCAAGCCCTAGTCACAGCAATTCTATTTGGGGCGTTTGGGGGTTCTGGTTATAGTTTTTGTACTTTGAGTTCTATGTTGCTTTTGGCGGTTTCCGCAGGATTTAGGGATCCCTGTAGCATCTGCCGTCTCACGCCAAGGCCTGCAAGCTTGGCCTACGGAATTCTAAGGACCTGAGGTTTGTGGTAGAATTTGTAGAGGTACCTTATTAGCATGCTTTGGAATGCACTGAAGGCCTACGGGGGCTGCGTAATCCCCGAAACAGGCCTGGCTTTCTGGCAACTTCTCCAACTTGACTTAGGGTCCCGTACATCTCCAGCCCACATGCTTCTGCTAGAGAAAGACCCAGATGGGATCCACACATATATCAGACAACTTTCCCCCTCGCTTCAAGAATTGTGCAAAGTATTTTTCAGTGACCCTAAAGCACCTCCTGGCACTCAATATCTAAAATGCTCTGCGCCCCCGATGAATCAACATTCGCAGAGCAGTAACACCATGAATTGACGGAGGGGTAGGGGGAGGTGATAACGTCTGCACTGAACCACGCGCCTTGATCCGTTGCTCGAAGTACCGCTTCACGTTGCTCATCTAAGGCAGATGGCTGATCAAATTTGCTATGCTTTCACTAGGCACACGCAAAACAAACCACTGATTTTGCGGTCCTTCCAATCGCTGTAACGAATAAAGTTTGGTGACGGGGGGAACAAGTTCCAAGGTTTTAGGCAAGGCTTACCCTAGGGATCCAAGTATATAAATTGGGTACTGCCCCCCCCCAGAAACAGTCTATAT
>CAJNIZ010004781.1:30368-44965 GCA_905231905.1 Symbiodinium pilosum | reverse complement strand
CTAAACCCTTATCCCTGAACCCTGATCCCTAAACCAAGCGGCATAATAGTTGATGTAGGAAGCCGCGAAGCCGGCGCTAGCGGACCCAGAGCTCCATTCAGGGCGGATAGACTCCTAGGGTTTAGGGTTTAGGGTTTAGGGTTTCAGGGTTTGGGGATTACAGGGGTTTAGAGTTTAGGGATTACAGGTGTTAGGGTTTAGGGATTCTAGGGTTTTTAGGATTTAGGGTTCAGGGTCATAGGTTTAGGGCGTATGGTCTATCTTACACTGAAGATAGGGCTTAGTAGGGTTTATGGATTAAGCACGAGGTAAATATTTTACAACATGGTTGGGGATATTACCCCAACAATGGGGAATCAAAGGGAAGAGAGCATTGACGTGGAACGTGACACAAAAACTTGGATGCAAACTTGCTTGGTTTGCAACTTGGGTTTTTGCTATCTAGATCTTGCATGAGGCTTTGGGAGGCGCTAGGTTCAGTTTGAGGGTTTTTCACGCTGATGCCTATATTAAACCCTAATCCCAAACCCTGAACCCCTAAGCTTACCAGAAGCCCAACATTTCGTAGGCCTGCAGTCTGAAGAAGCGTGCAAACTGGCTCCACACGTCCCATTTTGGTATCCCTAAAAAAGAGGTGCCGTAATAGAATCCATAACCAAAAGAGGCTCATAGGTTTGAGAATAACCCCGGTGGAATACATGACAGGCAACCTCGCAGCAGCCGTGCCCAAGCCATCTTGATGCCCGCATGATCGAAACAAGCGTGTACATACTGGGCTATGATATTTTTGCGCTTTGAAGTGAACATGACATAACCTGGCTCCCTGTACATAACTCAGATGGCCATGTGCGGCATGAATTCCGCGCAACCTGAAGTCAGGTTTGATAATATTCTGTACCATACAAACACACCGTCTCCATGCAACATCCGAAATCTGATTACAGTGCTCAAAAATCGCTACCTTCCTCACGAAAACTCAGCCCGGTCCCCTTTTTTGCAAAAAATCAAATAATAGTGTCCATGTTCTTCTCCATTTTCCCTATGTAACCCCTATATCCCACCTAAAACCTTCAACCCTAAATCCTAAACCCTAAACCCTAAACCCTAAACCTTAAACCCTAAATCCTAAATAGTAGTTGGAAAGACCTTAGACAGCTAAAGCGGCGGGGTTGTCCAAGATGTGGACCGTGAGCTGGCGCCCCCGGGCGTCCGTGGCGCCGATCAAGTCTGAAATGACCTGTCGAGTGACCTCAAGGCTGGAGGGGACGTGTTTTAGGGTTTAAAGTTGGGATATAAAGGGGGAATATAGGGAGAATGGAAAAGAAAACAGAAACTACTATTTAGAGTTTAGGGTTTAGGAGAGGTTTGGGTTTGGGAGCATGATGGAAGGATTATGTTGGTCGACGTTTTGGGCTCTGTGAATGGAGTCTAGGGAACAACGCTCGCAGGTTTGTAGATGGGGCTCGGTTTGAGGTTTCTCGCAGTAAGCACCAAAGGCACAATCACTATGTAGGAATCTGCATAACACAATAAAATTCTACAGCCGGTGACCGAAACCCTACTTGACATATAAGGGTTTAGGGTCTAGGGTTTAGGGTTAGGGCTTTTCATCCCTGCATAAACCTTCCATACCCAGTTTCTATCTCATTTTCCATGCTGTCACCCATCTGATTCTCCTTTATTCTAATTGCACTTTCCCCTTTTGATTATCCCTATCAGCTGCGTCGCCTGGTAGTCGTAGATTGTATTGTCATTCCTTAGCTGCGCTTGGGTTCAGGCATCAGGGTTCCGATTTTGCACAGGTATGTGCTTAGAGTAGGCTTCCTCCAATAGGCACCCGCCGACATCAGGGACCATAATCTTGGAACATACCCACCTAGGTACTTCAGGAAACAAGGCACGTTTTTGGGAAATAGTAAGAAGTGATGGAAAACCAGGTTGCACACGACACCGGGTTCCACAGCAGTAGAGTCTGCTGGTGAAGCTCCGTGTCAACTGCAATCTAACCCTGAACCCCTAGAACTCCAAAAGCTAAACCCTGTGGGAGTGACCGGGAAATTTGTACAATCCTGACAATACAGAAGCCCTCTCCCCAAAATGACAGAATCCCTACATGTAAGCTGCCAACATACTGTAGGGAGCCCCAAAACGCAACAACAGATTTCGCCAAGATTCTCGCGCGCTGCGACCACCACCCCAGGGGAGGTGAAACGCGCGTAGAAGTCAATGTGGGCATCTGTGATGTCCTTCTGGCATGGTCCTAGTTATTTCTGAGGCACCCATTTACATTGAAATTTACATAATACAGTATGGACCCATACAAGCCGCGATAACTACATACCGTAACAATGTAGAGGATATAGGAAGACCCATGCTTATAGCCTCTGACTGCTGGCTTGATCTTTTTCACGGCTTCGGGTACAGGTTTCTTTGTGGCTCCAAAATCCGTACTTCCGTGTGCTTGTCATGAACCTGATTTGAAGCTGCATTTTCGCAGCTTTTTGGTATGGCGCGTGCTTTCGAAAGCCGCTCCGCAAGTCCCGCAATCCCGGGCTCTGCAATTGAATGGCCAATGAATTATATCTGGGTTGCTGTTAAGGAACTTAAGTTATAGTAATTACCATATCTACCCATTATGGTAACTTAAATGAAGTTCCTTAACACAAGCCCAGCATAAATTATGGGGCTTTCGGCGGCAACAGGCTTTGTACCTTATGGCCGCCCTGCATCTGAGTTAAGTCCAGGCCACAGGGCCCCAGCCTATCGCTCTAAGAACTCCAACCCCTAAGCCCCAAACACCCATCCCAAAGCCTTCATCCGAATCCTAAACCCTAAACCCTTAACCCTAAACCCTAAACCGCAACCCAGGGATTGCTCCCAGTTCAGCCCCAACCCCGCTAAATTTGCAGGCTTTTCCTTGGCAGGAGGCTTTCTCAACTTAGTGGCATCGTTGAGGGTCTTAAGCCCTAAAAACTACACTGTACTGTTAATAATAGTTTCCAGAAATAAGGGGACCCTTCATGCGCCCCAAAACACTCTTGTTCCTATTCTGGGGAATTCCCAGACCGGACCCCTCATTGTCGGAAACTCCCATACAGGTGGGCTCAGAGGGGGATTTCGAGGATATCTCTTAGTGGTTTTGCATGGCTTCTTCTTGCACAGCTCTGATTTTGTGGCCTCTTGATAGCGGGGTTGTAGTCTTTAGGCATGTATTCTATGGGCTTAGGGTGCTTGAATTTGGAAAGTTTGGTTCCAGCGGTTAGGGTCAAGAATATAACGACAAGTCTCCCGTCCGATGATTCCGTCCGTCCAAATCACCTTCTCGATCCCAAGTGTGGTGTACAGCTCATCCTGCAACGTATTGCTGCTCAAGGGGGAATGGATCCATGAATCCCTATTACTATCCCTATATTGTACACCCCAACCCCACTCCGCGTAAAGCACCAGTACGGAAACGTCTCTGCAGGTCTTGAGGCTTCATTCGGCTTGAAGGCTTGGTGAGGCAGACGATTTTCTGCTCCGGGTTTCTGTGTTCAGGAGTTGGGGCTTCGGGCTTGCTTTAGTCAAGTTTTCTAGCTTCCTGGCAGAACATGGGCCTAATGTTAATATTCCCTGCCTTCCCAGGTTCCGAGATCCAGGATAAAGACGAGATGCCCTGTTTTGGATTTCCAAGTTCTCAGGCTTTGCGGGTCGCACATCCCATGTTAAGGAATTCTGACAAATTTTTGACTGTACCCTAAAACCAAACCCTTTGCCAATAAATCTGCACCCATCTCAAGACCACTAGGTCGAGCAGAGCCATTTCATGCAAGCTAACTTCAAATCTTGCGCACCCCTACCCTAAATCCTAAACCCCCCGCCAACATGTGGCAGCATCCAGATCTGAGATGCTGGTACACATCTGAGAATTTCTCGAAATCCCTTAGATGAGCCTGAAACAAAGGAACCCCATGATCCCGGTTTTCCCATAGGGTCCGCAGGGCACCTCTATTTCGAGCTAAGCCACCCTCGCAAAATTCACAATCATCTACAACAGCCCTGCATCGAGGTTAAAGCGGCCGCTCTTCAAAGTTATTTGGGGGGTTCCGTAAAGAGAGGGCCCCAATATAGATCCCGAAAAAATTTAGTACTTATTATGCGGACTCCCAAAAGAGGGAGCCCCTACGTACTAGCTTCTAGAATCTATCAACCACCTTGACAAAATTGCAGAAAACGCCATCCTCGACGTCTTTCTCCGTCCAGTTGGGGTTTCGGTTAGGATTGATCACAGAGCTTCGCGTGATGATGGCTGTGCCTTCGCCATCCACCTAGCAGGGTTCAAATGCTGAGGTGGGTAGATCAAGGTTCAGGCTTCAGTGTTTCAATGGTTCAAGATTTGGGGTATACGGTGTTGGGATCTACTAGCCCACCATGGATACCCTAAACCCTAGACCCTAAACCGAAAGGCCATTGACCTACTTCGGGGTTTGGGTAAGCCTAAGGGTCCAAGAACCAAAATAACAGGGTTTTAGGTCCCAAATACCATTAATGTTTTAGTATGTGGGCCCCAGAACCCCATTGTTTGGGTCCTTGGACCCTTAGGGTAAGCTATTTTATAATCCCAGCTTATTCAAATTTTGCCACACGCCTCTACTGACCCGCCCTCCATCCTAAGGTCACCATGTCAGGGTTTAGGGTTTAAGGGTTAGGGTTTAGGGTTTAGGGGTTAGGGTTTACGTATTTTTGTACCGCCTTTTCGCCAGGGCAAGCGAACTAGCTCTAGACATGTCCCTGAGAGACAATTCAAGGTTCCGGGGGTTTCGGGTTTCAGATTCAGAGTCTAGGGTTTAGGGTTCTGGCTTTAGGGTTTAGGGTTTAGGGTTCGGGGGTTAGGGTTTAGGGTGTAGAGTTTAGGGTTCAGGTGAAGGGCAGGCTACCAAGGAAACCCAATTTGCATTCGGGTGTATAGTGTCCAGGAAGTGGTGAGAATTTTTGGGCGAAGAGCCCTTACAACCCCAATTAACTATACACCTTTCCCATCGAACGGCTTAGATGAGGGTGTCTATGACTTATTCAGAACTGGCACGACCCATGTTGAAGCACTGAGACAAATCAAGCAACAAGCTCAGTGATGCTGACATGCTTCTTGGAGTGCAGATGGCAGTCCTATAAGACTTTGCAATACGAAGCAATAGGGCGCTGACAGGCGTTCAATTCCGAGACAAAAATGAAGGGACATGGGCTACGAACTCTGCATCCCACCCGAGTGTCTTGAGTGTTTGCCGACCCTTACTACTATTACCAATATGACTATTGTTATCGTTACTAGTACTTTTCTTGTTACTATTACTATTAAAGCAAGCGTCACGAGGCTTGAGCGCACATAAGTGGCTCCTGCAAAGCTGGCCACACTGGCGGCAACCTTTGCGTCGTTGGTGTGGCTTTGCCTCACTTGACATGACTTCAACTGTCAAGGTCAGTACCAGGACTTTGGGTTGCGTGGAGAGTCTTCAGACGGGGTCGCGTCTGTACGATTGCACGAACATGTCACGTCTTGGGGCTTGGCGCTTTCTTCGCTTTTTGGGACGTCTGCAACTGCCGGCGGTTGCTAGACTGTAGGCCCTGTAGGCCCAAAGACTCCGGGCACGAACTGCTTCTCTCAGCATGCAGCAGGCTGCTGCAAGCTCAGCTGAAAGAAGTTTTCTTTGAAGCCTTGGTATGCTTGCCTCATGCCTCAGGACTGTTTCTGCTAAAGCTTGAGTCCTCAACTTTCGCGACTTTCGAATGGCCTCGTGAGCTCACAGGAAGTCAAGCACTACTGCGCATTATGGGCCGCGGGTCACTTTTGGGTGTGGATTATGCGGAAACAGGGGCCGATTTAGGCATATGATCCTTGTCTGTTAGCTCATGCAACCCAGAGTCCCCGCCCCCTCAACCCACCCCAGCGCCAACATTTTTAAGTCTCAAACCGGAACCAAACAACAACCCCAAATCCTTGGCTTAGGACTTGGGGTTGAGTAAGTGACCACCCGGCCTGCCCTAAACCCTAAACCCAAAACCAACATGCCTGCGCTACTCGTAAGCCAGGTTGCTTGTTCCCCCATCCATTGAAGTTGAAGTCCACACAGGATAACGGAGCGGTTGGCCAAGCGTGCTTCACGGGTTGCCCATACCTTACTTGAGTATATTGGGTTTATATTGGGTTTATATAGGGGCTATATTGGGTTTCTATTGGGGTTATATTGGGTTTATATAGGGTTATATTGGGTTTATATTGGGGTTATATTCGGTTTAATATAGGGGTTATAGACGGGATAATGGAAAACAAAATGGAAACTACTATTTTATAGGGGTCATATTGGGTTTATGTAGGGGGTATATAAGGGATAGTGGAAATTCAAAATGGAAATTACTATTTAGGGCCATTGGTATGTAACCCAAAAACACTAGCTGGCGTGTTCTGAAGGTAACAACAGGGGCGAACCCTATGGTCTTTTGCACCTGCCGAAAGCATATGTGCCTACTTCTTACGACAGGTTTCAAATTGCCAGCACTCTGATGACTACTTTTCCATGATACTCTTACCCAAGGCCTTCTCCATTCCCATATTCCTAGCAGTCAGCAGAAGTGGAAATAGCATTTGTTTGAAAGACTCAATGGGCATCGCAGCAGCTTGACTCTGTATTACATTCGAGATATGGAGGTGTTTCGCTTTTTTTTGGGGGAGGGGGGGGGTGGGGTGCTTCTTGGGTATCATATAGGTAATGTTTGCGGATTTTCCTATATGTTCCAGTGGCAATCAAGAGGCATGCTGACGCAGTGGCTGTAGTTGCTGCAGCCACCTAAGTCCCCTTATAACATGCAAGAAAAAGGGATCCCGTTTTGCGTAGGGCCCTTAGAACCAAAAAGCCCAACATAAGTCTACAAAAGCTTCTGGAAGATCTCCAGTGGTAAAAGTTGACAGGATGAGCTGCTGTATGAGAAGATGCAGCTGGTGTCGCGCATCCACAGATCATCCACTGGGAGCTGCACAATCCTACATGGCATACTTGGACCAGGCAAGCTTACTAACTGTATAGGAAGTTGTAACTGAGCATATCCTCATGCAGGGCACTTGTGACTCTGAATACATGGAGCACCCATGAACCTCCAAATATGCACAGTGTTCAGGGACAGGCTGACGGGGGTTTTCATAGACTAAGTAGGCCCATGTGCGTGACAAAATGCCTCGAATTTATAGGGGACGCTTAACGCAGAAGATTCTGACCACTTGCTGGAGTGAAGATGATGTAAACGCAATGTAACTAAACCTTTGTATCTCCCTCACCCCCGAATCACGCACGTACCACCGGTAAAAAGCAAAAAATCAGTTTACTTTGAGCACCCTGAATCCCTACATAGTCACTGCTGAACGCCCTGAAGTCTTTCTGGGAGAAGTCGAGCGTCTCGACCGAGCTACTCAGCAGACTCTGCATGTAGGTCACATCACGCGGGCTTACATAAATCACCACCGGCTGATACTTCGCAAGAGTATTGGCCTGAGCAAGTGCAGCACGAGACCTACCAAGTTCGAGCATGGCAACAGTATGATGTACACTACTTCTCCCTCTTCCTTCTGATTCATGTCCTGGCCTGTTGCCTTCTACTGAAGGTTACACACGCAGGGGACATTCCTAAACTGCTCAGGACTCGTGTTTGAAACGTGATCTTTTCGGGCTTGGTGCTTCGGGAAGCTGAAGGGTACCGGAATTTCCCAAATCAAGCTTGAGGAGTGCCTGAACCCAGATCGTACATCCCATAAAACGCTTCTCGCGCTTCCTGTATCGTACTGGGGCTCCTGTAATCTCCCTGTATTCCCATACATCAACAGCATCCAAAATACTAGTCGTCTCCATTTTCTTTTCCATTATCCCTAAATAATGAAAATATGGTTATATATAGCCCTTAATAGGACCCCTAATGTAGACCGTTACTGGGTGGGGGCAATACCCAACCTAAACCCTAAACCCCTAACATCCCTTTTAAGCCAACCCTCTCCCTTCTCTCCGGCAAGTTGCCAAGAGTGCTAGGGAGCCTTGAACCGCCTGCGTGTGCTCGCCCCAGATGTCAATAGATGCTGCAGACATGAACCTCAGTTCAAAGCCTTTAGGGTTTAGGGTTAAGTAGATCGAATATGGGATTTAGGGTTTAGGGCTAAGTAGATAAGAATATAGGGTTTAGGATTTAGGTTTTAGGGTTTAGTAGATAGCATGTAGAGTTTTAATTAAGTAGATAGCATATGGGGTATATGGGGATCTTATTCTAATATACCCAGAGCCACATTCTATCTACGTAAGTGGGACTATAGGCTTCCGAAAGGGCCACCCTCACCCTGATAGTTGTATGGGAACCCCAAAATGAAAAGTGCGCCTACCCAGCTGCCAGAATTCTCCTGAAGCCCCAGGAACACGCGGGTTTGCTCCGCTGCCTCCTCTGGCATAAAGAGGCCAGCAGAGAGCATTGGACCACAGAGTTGTAGCACCACTGAGACCATATGCAGCTTCATGGCGTTCGAGAGAGCAAAGTCACAGATCAATAAGGGGGATGCAAGAAGGGTAGGCTTTAGGGTTTGAGTGGTTGGGAAGGATTGAGGTGTAGGATGGTGTAGGATATGTGGCGTGGGGTTCGTCATGGCATTCGGCTTCTAACTGCTCAGGGCTTCAGGTGACTTTGCCTGATTCCCTGACAGGCCGACGGGACCATGGCTCTGGATTGCTTTTAAGAAGGCCTAAAATAGATAATCCCCATATGAGCTGTAGTCTAAACTCCATAAAGGGGGGACATATTGGATTGCGACGGGGACTACTATAGGGCTTATTAAGGGGGATACTAGGAGTTTAGACTATGAGCGGGGAAACGACGCGCAACGTCACCCTGCTCTGGCTGGTGCAAAGATTCCCCTGTAGTAGATCCCATACATTGTGTAGGGTTCAGAGCTCAGGGTATCTGGGCACCCACGGGGCGTATTCAAACTGGGGCGGAGAGTTAGCGTTTGCCGGGATCTGTATTCAGCTCAGCTCGTGCAAGGTGTACCCAAGCGTATACAACAAAATATCCTCCCCGCCTGCAGGCGTAAACCAATGAACCCTACTTGGACACAAAGTCCTCGATGTCATAGCCTTCAACACGCCACCGCCGAACCCCCTGAACCCTACACCCCAAACCCTAAACCGTGAATCCTACACCCTAAGCTTGAAATTTGCACCCCAAACCCTGAATCCTGAAGCGGTCCCTAGCCCATCCAAGCCCCAAACCTGAGACCCCTCCCGCTGACCTGCCTCTTGCCAAGGGAGCTGCAGAGCCCAAGAAAAAGAAAGTTGCGATGAGTAGGCCGAGCCACGTGTCCTTGAGCTTCGATTTGACGGGTCTGTAGTCCCCCTTAAGTAGATAGAATATGACTTTGAGTATATTATAATAAGATCCTCATATACCTCATATTCTATCTACTTAAGGGGGACTATATAGGGTTTGAGGATTTGGGGTTGGGGTTTGAGCATTTGATATGGGGTTTAGGGTTTGTAGAGGGGCATGGGCCGAGTAGGGTTGTAAGGCTTGAGGGTTTTTGAGAGCTGGGCCTCTGGAACGTAGGATTTTTCAGGCGCTTCGATTGCATGATGTTGGGGGCTTGGGGTTCTCGGAGTTTGTGGTCTAGGGGTTTACGTGCCATTGTTGCGACACCTATGACGTCTTTCTGCATAATCTATTTGTGCTTTCCGCGGAGTAGGGTCTAGAATGGTCTGGGATGTATGGTCCAGAGTGGATTGTAAACAAACGCCCGCGAGTTGTTACTCCTGAAGATGGTGAAATACAAGCTAGGATGAACAAACTTTCAACAGAGGAATATCTTCTGTTTTGTCATAGTGGATGCAATGAGAGGTGGCCCTCACCTTTGGGGAACTTTCCCCCGCGACTGATAGTGCTCATGAAGGACTACCGAGGGCCCAACTATTTGTTAACCCCAGCTGTGAGAACCAAAATTTCAAGTCTGCAGCACAATGCTTGCCCAAACCCTCCATACAACCCTGAACCCGCTAAATACTACAGCCCCACCCTGCCCAAAAATCCCACTCCAGACCAAGTTTCCATGGTGGTGGCAAGAACAAAGGGGACTGAAAGCAACGCTGCCCAGACCTTGCGCACAAAAGCTCAATGCGTGAGACTTGGAGGAGAGAGGCTTCTGTTAAGCCAGACCACTCATCTGTAATTGCGATGAAGTTACTCCTGGTATCAGAAACCCAGTAGGTTTAGGGCTCAGGGTTGCTCGGATTGCTATGCCTGCGAACTCGTCCAGCCCCCAGAGTGAAACAGTGCGTTCCTCGCCCTGAAAGACTGGAGCTTAAGGAACATCTGTGCAAGACCTGAAAGCATAAGCCTCCACCCAAGGAGTTTCGTGTTTGCGGTTTCCGGCTGAAGGCATTGCTATGTTGCGCTGGATCCAAAACTGTGGTTGAAAACGATTGGCCTCTCAACTTTCTTCATTATCTGAGACCTGAATGCCTGAACCATGAGGGCAGAAAGAAGAGTGAGAAAACAAGGATCAGGGGTGCCAAGTTGGGTTGTTGTTTGAATACACCTTTGTCAGAGATCAAATGATGACCTCAAACTTGAGATCTGAATCTCAAAAGCCAGCACCCCCTTTGCCCGTCTCTTGCATGTCAAAGACACTGACCCTGCTCTACACAACGACCCTATGTAGTCCCCACAGATTCGTGAATAGGGGTTTGGGGTTCTTGGGGTAGACGGCGTTCTACAAGTATGTACAAAGTTACAGGTTGTCACAAGATATGCTTTTGCATTACTCAAGCTTCTACACCTATTTCCAGAGAAATTCGCCAAAATGAACCCTAACTGAGCCCTGGTGCCATTGGTTGCGCACCCCACGTCTGGCTGCACGCGGCAGACTGGTTATGAAGCGTCCAGACGGTAGCCCCTGCCACAAAGGGGGTCCCTGGGAACCCTAAGTATATCTTGGGATCATGAGGAAAGTATAGGGGTCTTGTTCGAGATTCTGTAGGGACAATTTTAAATGACTCCCAGCTTTGGCAGGAGATTTTGAACTTGCAAAAAGTGGTTGCCGGATAGAAGGATGAAAGAGGTGCATTCGTTTGTCTCCTGAGCCCCCACTAAACCCTAAAGCATACGACCTCCACCCTAAACCTAAGCATGTAATGCAAAATCCTGAGCAGTCAACCCTAAACCCTAAACCTTATTCTCCCTACATATATATATATGATTATATATGAATGAAAGCCCTAAGCCCGAAACCAATTAGATCTCCAGCCTGCAGCAAGTAGCACACAGGTCAGCGTCACCTCGAATAAGCAGGGCAGCCTACAGTTTAGGGTTTAGCGGTCTTGGACGTAGGGTTTACGGGGTTTGGAGCCTAGGGTGCAGGCGTGGTGGATGTAGGGTTGAGGGGTTCAGGGTCTAGGGGTTTAGGGTTGAAGGGGTTAGGGAATTAGCACTTGAGAAGTTTAGTGTTTGGGGTTCTGGCTAACTTTTTCAGATTCATGCTGCAGGATTCAGGCTTTGCAGGCTTCAGGGATAGGACGTAGGTTGGGGGATCTGAGGCTAAAGGACTTGGTTTCCAGCTGCATTGGCTAAGCAATCCGCTGTGCGCGGATACCTTGCGAGACAGCGTGCCATGCACGTACGTTGACGGCAGCCGCTGGCAGCAATTGTAACTCCAGTGCTTCTGAAGCTAAGATTCCATGACTGTCTAGCGCCATTAAGCTCTCCTTGAAGATGCCTCGACTTACATCCTGCCTCACACCGCTCGGCTTGTTCTACCCGCCTCGTTTCCTTGCTTCTTCTCACCTCTGAGTTACATTCATTATTCAGACGCTTGTGGTCTCAACGGCCGCGGAGCTGATAAGACCTGGGAGGACCCGACCGATGTAGTGTAGGCCCGAATGCATCCTCAAGCAGCATGAACTGGGGCTGATAGAAATACATGCTAGCGCCCTACATGAAATCGCATAGCCGCAGACCCCAAGACAACCAAGCATCCCCAAACAGAGCTTCCTACAAAGTGCCAGACGAATCCAAACCTCTTTACCCGAAACCCCAATGAATATTCACCCTCCGCCAAGGACCAGACAGCTGGCGCAAGCTCCCGCCCTGAGAAGATCAGACAGCTTTGAAACATAATGCACTTTGAGATCGTTGTTTTGGGCGCGTTGTGCATGCCAGACGAGAGCACAAGTCTGCGTAGGAAATGCGCAGATTCTATTTGTGCTAGTTCAATTGCCATTGGACGTGCGTGTGCGTGTCAACATGACAGGCGCAGCACTATCCTCAAGACCGAACAAATCTGTTAACAAAAGACTTCCTGAAGTCCTGGGACAAGTTTATAAGCAGAAACAGCACCCCAACCCCCATAGCGCTCAAACCCACAACCTTCTCACCCCGCGACTTGAAAGGTCAGAGCCCCAACCCACAACTCTGCACCCTTAAGCCTGTCAATGCTTTCAGACCCCTACCTTAAAACTCCTGAGGCTTCCGCCCTAAGCACTAAGCTGCAACCATGCGGCGTAGGTTCGAAGGCACAATCGGGGCGCTCTTCCGTGTGGCCAATGATGGTCCTTGGGGAAGATCCTCGTCCTGACGAAAAGTTTGCGCTCGGGTTCTGTGAGCGTCTAGGGTTAAGGGTGGAGTGGAGATGCGGATTCGGGAGGGCTTGAAATTCGAGCTTCAGGTGAAAGGTCAAGGGACGCCGAGCTCCTATGGGCCTAGGAGCGAGACTGCAGATGTAGCGTAGGAATGCTTGATGTAGCCTTCGAAGCCCGGCCTCCAGCAATGACAGGGCGATGACAACCTCAGCGCATCATTCAGCGCAAGCTTTTATGGGCACATGTTCTGCAACTGAACAACCTTACGTCTTCCAGTGTCGCAATAGCCCCTCAGACAAGACCAAGGATTCAGGATGGTGCCATGCCACCTGGGGACTTGGAGGCTCAAGAACTAACTTCAGCCGGGGAATCCAAAGTCCTAGGATGAGGGGCGATGCAACTTTGTTGAGGATCTATCAGAGTCATGAGGGTCTAGGGTTCAGGGCTGGGAGCAAAAAGTACGATAAGCAAAGGGGAGCCCCAAACCGAAATCGAAGGGTTCGCTGCTCAGAGCACTTCATTGGCTTCAGCGCACAATCTCCACACTAGATGTTCTGCTGAGCAGCTATGGCAGGGCCTCCTTGAGGAAACACTCAAATGCCAGTTGAAAACCCACTTGACGCGAGCCTTGGATCTTACTGGGGCATCCTTGAACTATAATAGCTGAGCACTGGAAACTCAAGCCTTAAACCCTCAACCGAAGCCCCCCCCCAACTCTGAATCCTAAGAGCAATGTGACCAAGAGCACACAAACCTGAACCCTCAATGCTCGCTTCTGAACTTCTACTCTCATCACTGTACAAAGCCAACATGGTTTCGGCCTCAACCCAGCCCCACACTCCAAACATCCTCAGCAAAAAATGCCATTGGCCCAGGAGCTGTCAAGAAATTGAAGCTGCCAAAATTCCCTGCCATCACGATGCCTCAGACAAGGGTTCAAGTTCTTAGGGATCGCCGTATTGGGGGAACCGGATCGGCTCACTTGAGATCTGTTGCCTATCCGGCAAAAAGAAAAAAGTAGCCATGTGAAAGCCGCCTAACTATTCTTTGGACTACCCTTAGACATGATCTTGGTCCTAAGTTATACTTCTTATTGAAACAAGAAGATTTGCCCCCAGGCAGTGGATCAAGGCTCAAGGGTAACTCTATGGTGATGGACCTCATGACTCCCGCCCCAGCATTTTGCAGAGGTAACATTTCTGCTCCCCTGTTCTCAAAGGAGTTTGTGGTCAATGCTTGAAGAATACGGTGAACCGGGTGCAGGATATGAGCTATGGTCTAAACTCCGAGTATCCCCCTTAATTACCCCTGTAGTAGTCCCCTATATAATCCCCTATAGAGCCCCCCTTCGAGGAGCTTAGAACATAGCTCATGTAGGGTGAGCGCCTTCCCATACTGAGCTTCGGCTCTCCGTCCAACCCGGGACCCCTGAAATCTCAGCCGAAGCTCCAAGCCCTTTAACCGCAACCAACTCCGCAGGTTCCTTGTATCCTTACATACTCCTTGTGTACCATTCAGAAACTCATACCCTTGATCTATAAGCCCCAAGCCCCGGCCTCAAACCTAAATCCAGAGCTCCGAAGCCAGCGCCCCTCCATCATACTACTATCATTCCTACTACTAGTATCAGGACCAATATTGCTATTACTGTTGTCATTACTACTCCTATTAGTACTACTGTTACTGTTATTACCCTTGTGACTATCACTACCTGGACCCTGGATGTCTTTCCTATTGGGGGGTTATGTCCCATAAATTTGTAGGGTATACACCAAAAAAGGTAGGACATCCAGGGCTTAGGTACTGTTATCATTACTATTATCATCCAATTCTGCTCCACCCCCTCCAGCCTGCTTGCAGCGCACTTTGTAGTGCGAAGGCCAGGCGGCGCACATCTGCCGAAGGGGCCAAGAACAAGTAGGCAAGGCCTCGGCCCAAGGTTTAGGGTTTAGGGCTCAGGGTTCGAGG
>CAJNIZ010004781.1:14087-30330 GCA_905231905.1 Symbiodinium pilosum | reverse complement strand
GTTTAGGGTTTAAGGCTTATAGGGTTTTTTAATGGGGCCTTTTCTCCTCAGCTTGTGTCCCTCGGAGATGCTAGGTTTAGCACGGCCCCATCAAGCTCGGCTCTACGCTCAGACAGCTTGGGAAAGGACATCAACCCTGGCACGTTCTGGGCCGCATCAACCCTTCCGTCAAGGTGCTTCCTCTCGCTCTTACCAGCACAGAAGAAGTCACCAATCTGCACAATGGACGGGATCCTACGGCCTCCTTACTTAATCCAGTGCTTACTGTCTAATTGGCCCCTATGCCTCTCAGGTGAACTTGCGGCCCGCGCCAAGTCACCCTCCGTGGACTCCAGCTCCGCCACGGCATCCACTGCGTCACTGTGGCCACATCTGCGTTCCCAGGTGCCGACACCTCCACATTGCTACCCTCAAACACTGTATGCATGTCGACGGTATGTAGGGTTCCATGCGAAGCACCGATCACGTTCTCATTGTCATTATCACTCGTCAGAGGAGGAACAGCCGGTACATCTCCAGCCGCTATCGCGAAGTCCAACTCTCTCTGATTTTCCTCCGCAGTGATTGCTTCTTCTGGTCTTCCTTCTTTGTGTTCACGACCCTGGTCATTGTCCGCGCCACTCTCTTGACTCTCCAGCTGCAACGTGTCAACATAAGGCCGAAGCACATAACTTGGCCACACAGTCGGTGCAGCCAGCTCTTCTCTTCCCTTTTCTGAGCCTCGTGCATGCTCAGCTCTGCAATCACTACCAGATGGCAGTTCTGGTGCATCGCCTCGATCACTGTCAACCTGAAGTGCTTGTCCCTGGCCGCCATCTCTACCTTGACCTTGTCCAGCAAAATTACCCTCACCCCCTTCGGCTGCGCGTTCCACTCCATCTTCACAGCTTACTTGACACCCTTTCCGCTCTGGTAGACTTTGTTCGGCCCTTTCAGCTTCCATGGCTGCATCCAGCATTTTCTGGTCTTCTTCTTCATCCGTCTTCAGACTGAAGAATTTCGCCAGGAGGCCACACCATGACCTTTCTCTCACCATTCTGCAAATGATGTTGCCCTTGAGCCATTTGGCATAGTACTCTTCCCCCTCCGGTGTCTGCATGAACTTCCGAAGTTCATCTTCTGGCACTGGCTGTGGTGGTGGGACCTCTTTGCCAGCATCATCAACAGCCACAGTATCGGCACTTGCAGGACTGACTTCGCTGGTGCGGTCGTTCTCCTCCGCTCTTTCCCTATCCGTTTAGGGATTAGGGTTTAGGGATTAGGGCTTGGGGCTTCGGGAAGGTGAGGAAGGAGATGACGGTTTGGACGGTTTGGATGAAGGTTCGGGGGCTTAAGACTTAGGGGGGTAGTGGGGGATGGAAAAGAAAATGGAGACTACTCTAATCTTTGGGTATTGAGGGGTGTCGGATTAAGCGTTTAGGGGTTAAGGCTAGGAGTTCAGAGTTTAAGCTTGAAAGGTCGAAGCTGTATGTTTTGGTTTGGGGATGATGCGCTCGGTGGAAGTCTGGCACCAAGGAAGTCCACACCGTGGTTGTGACAGGAAGCCCGTATTAGAGATTCCCGCTTGCTTTGGGTGAGGGCACTGAACCTGTGAACACCGAAGTCCTTTAACCAGGGCGTAGGGCTAGGCTTCAGGGTTTGGGACTTTAGGGCTGTAGACTTAGGCATATGGGAGTTGGGGGTCAGGGATTGAGGCTCAGGGTTCAAGGATTGAGGGTTTGGGGTTCAGTGCTCACAGTTTTGGGTGTGGGATAGATGGCTTAAGTCTAGAACTTTAGGGTCCAATGCACGACCCAGGCGCCGATTTCAATAACCAGCGCCGCCAATGTCGAGAAATGACCTAGAAAGATATTCTTCTGGTGATGGCGTGACAGAAAAGGACAGGGGTCGTGAGGGAAAGCTCTCAATGCTGACTGCTAGTACTCTGAAAAATCGTTTTGGGTCTGGAATTTCAAAATACTCAGCTTGGCTTGTTTGCGAGAAGTGCGTCCCATAACCCCATGCATCGCACATCGCACGTTCGCGTTTGTTACGGAAGCCCCCAAGACTTTCCAGGATGCCTTGACACAAAGAAGGCAATGAAACGCCTTGACCCCAACTTCGAGCACATGTGCTGCCTGCGCCGTCTCATGACACTGGTCGGTGCCCACCGGCATAACTTGTCAGGCGAATGTGAACCTTTTTCGCTTTCGACAGTAGCCAATCAGCACGCAGGGGAGAAATTTGAGCCTCTTCTGCACATGTCTGGCTCGCACCGCGCTACTTTGTCCCTTGCATTGCAAGATTGCTGCTTTCGAGCTAAATGAGCGTGCATTGTTTGTGCAAAGCCTGGGCGTCTAAGCGAACCCCCTCTTCTACATGAACGTTATAGCAACAAGATTCTGCACGGCACATTCTATCTGACCTAGCAGAAGGCCAGTGTCCACCTTCGCTGAGTATGACAGGGTATGACCTCCGAAAGCCTCATAATTCTTGAGTCGAACGTTGCGAAAGCTGGCGAGCACTGCATAGCGACTCATTATCATAGACGTTCATTTCCTGGGCAGCACTGACGTAAACACGCAGCAGGGCACGCGGGCGCTCGAGAGTGTCATAAACTCTCACTGAGCATCCTTGGATCCAAGAATTTTCGCAAGGCCAACAGAGGCGCAGATGTTGACAGATAAAGTCTGAGCTTGTGCCTTTGTAAGGTTTGGCAACCTCAAGGGAAACTTCCAAGTCAAAGCATTCAGGCGCAGCTGCCTCAACTCGCAGACGTGTTGCCATGACAGGCGTTCCAAAAGAATGGATTTCGGGGTTTCTATGGTAGTTTTTGGGTGAGGGAAATGTTCTGAATCAGAGAAGGATGCCTGCCACAGGGCTTTGCTTGACCAACAGTTCAAAGGGAAGGCCTGACAGTCAGAACCTCCAACAACATCCAAACCCATCGACTGAAGACTAACGGCAAAAGCGAGGCAAGAGTCTGAGCTCAATCCATGCAATCGGCCTTACTTCATGAAGCCGGGAAGGTTTGGGACTCTGGCCAAGCTTAACCCAAAATCCTAAACCCTCAGCCCTATGCTCTAAACCATAGACCCTGTAAACCCTGGATCCTAAACCCGGAATCCTCCTAAGCTCGAAACTGCGACTTGGAAATCATTGCGGCATACATGCTATCATGAACTGCTATGGAAGTCTTTCAGCATTTGGCGTCCCTTGTGGAGGAGAATCCTCATGTTGACGTTCAGGTTTGGCAAGGCCCTAGCTACCCTAACTCTGAAAATGCCCATATGGCCAGAATAGTATTGGAGGAACTCTTTCTCACGCACTCTCAAGGAACAAGTAGCTCCTGCAACCCAAAGCTGAACGCAAAGCCTGAACCCTAATCCCTAAAAGCCTCAATCCCCAATCCCGACACAAACCAAGTCCGAAACCTTCAAACTCCCAGATCCTAAAACCCTAACCCTAAACCCTGAAATCCTACTACCCTGACACTACTACATTTAATGCGCTACCCAGCAGAGTCTCGGTGCTCACAGAGTCTGGCATTAGGAGATGGGCGGCGTTTCCCAATGGATTCCTTCTTTGTCTTTGGGGTTTGAGTTTGCTGGGGTCTCCGGGTTACAGGGTTTGGGGCTCAGGTTTGCCAGATGAGGGGTGAAGGGTTTGGGCTGAGGTTTCTAGAAGCCCTGGACCCGGAACCTGAACCACCCTATAGTCCCCCTTCAGTAGATAGAATGTGGCGTTGGGTATGTTATAAAAAAATCCCCATATTCTATCTACTTAAGGGGGACTATACACCCAAACCGTCTTCGGCCCTGCGTTCAGGGAGGCTTAAAGTCATTCTTTCCCGCGCGCTTCGGATGTCATTCAGGTGTTGGGAGCGCGGCTGCTGCAGACCCTCTGGACGCAGACCCCTACCTTACTACAAGCCCACAGAAGCCCTGCACATAAGCATCCACTTTTCTACATAACTCCACTCAATCAGACATGAACTCAAATGGTCCTACACTCTCTCCCATCATCCGGAAATTACAGACATGAGAATCAAAGCCAAGATTCGGGAGCGGCTGCGATTGGAAGTGCCAGTGGAGTGCGGAGAGGTCTCGCCAACCTCAGGCATCTTCTCCCGCTGTTCCCACATGATGCAGCATAAGAATTTTAGGGAATAGATGCTTACCAACCCTCAGCCGAAAGGGCTAAACCCTAAAGCATAGCTCATTACTGCAGTCTTTGAACAAGTGCCTACCTGGACTTGAGGCTCTTGACTGTGTAACAGGCCTTCTCGGCCTATGGATTCTGGCCCTTGGGCTCGGGTCGAAAATTGTATTTAGGGTGCTTGGACGTCGGTAGGGTTTGGGGAGTGGGTTGGAATGTTCTAGACGTAGGGCTTACTGCTAGGGGCTCGGGATGTCAGAGGTGGGGGAGCTGAAAATGTCATGGAATAGCGCCTCGACAAAGAAAACCTAAGTACAGTACCGCGTCAACATACCCTAGTCAAGCCTGATAGAAGTTGAGCTTGCATTCCAATCTCAGTCCAAAACCGTAAAATACAAGCTGCCATCCGAACTCTACGGTCTGAAACCCGTTGTCCGAACTCTACACACCAAACTTTCCTATAAAGCTCACATGAAACTAAGGAAGCTTTGCTCGAGATCCCACAAGGACCTGGTGCGTCACAGCGGCTTGCATCACAGCTCAGTAGCTTGACAGCACCACCACCTCACTACAGCTTAGTCGCTTCCCGAAACAAACATGCAACCAAAAAGGGCCCCTAGAAGCATTACTTCCAGAGTCCTTGAAGGGGACCTTTCTGGTGTTCCGGGTTGTGGGGATGCAACAGGGTAGGGAGTTCAAGGTTACGTACGGATTGGAGGGTTGCAACTTGGGATAAGACAAAGGACTACAATTCAATGGTGGGTCCATGTCCTGGTTTTTACCAATGGGGTACTAGGTAGCAGATGTTTAGACGACATCCGGGGTAATTGCCATAGCCCTTCAGCATATGCAGATATGACGAGAGACTAGGTCTCCGGGTCTAAGATTTACAGATCAGGGTTCTGTCTTCATGCCGAAGAGAATAGGAAGTCCTGACACTCATAATACCCAAGAACCTGCTGGTGACGTGTTACGAATCTAGAGAGATCGCACTCCAAGTCTCGTAAACAAGCGGATGTCCAAGCATGTCCCACAGAATGACCCAGGATACTGAAATCTTTGGTCCAAAGACTTCTACTTCGGAAGCAGCCTCCTGTGATGAGCCTTCAGGCCTACTTAAGCACTAAGCCCTATGCCCTAAACCCTAAACCCTATAAACCCTAAACCCAAAAATCCTAAAGCCTACAAAAACCCTAAAACCCTACACCCTTAACCCTAAACCCCGTAAGCCCCCCATGGGCCCTAACCTCGACCCTGATCTCTGTGTTTTGATCTTCTCGACCCAGAAACCTAAGTAGAGCCGCAGAAGAAGCCACCGCAGTCCGAAGATGACGGCCTGCGATCGTCAGCTGGAGAAGTAGGATTTAGGGTCTATGTAGGGTTTAGGGCTTAGGGTTTAGGGTCTAGGGTCTAGGGTTTAGGGTTTAGGGTTTCCGGTCATAGAGGGAGAATGGAAAATGAAATGGAAACAATAGGTATTATATAGGGATCATACAGGGGTTGTATAGGGATTAAACGGTATATATTGGGGTTATCTAGGGATAATGGAAAATAAAATGGAAACTGCTATATTATAGTAGGGTTATATACGGGCTATATAGGAATAATGGAAAATAACAAGGGGGTGGTTAAGTCAGGGAGTTGCAGCTTTTTGGCTCCACATTTTTTTCATCACGGTCCCTGCTGTCGATGCAGCAACAGTAGCAGCTGCTGCTAGAGCTTGCTAAATCCTAACAACAAGCCCTGAATCCCAAAGCCCCAAAGCCTTTACATGCTGAACTGATTCATAACAATGGGAGGAGTGCAGCACTCCTCACTACTCGTTCAATGTTCATTACAAAGCCCTTGTACCCTCAACCCCGAAACATGAACCAATCATCCGCATCCCGAAGCTGTCTTACATTAAGCCCTGAACAGATCTTAAAATCTTCCCGAAACCCTGATCCACAACAACCTGGGTTGCTGTTAAGGAACTTAAATTAAGTTACTATATTGGGGAAACCCTATTATTTACTACATATACCCATTATGGTAGCTTAATTTAAATTCCTTAAACTCCTATATTCCCCCAGTTTCCATTTCATTTTCCATTTTCTGTTCCATTTGATTCTCCATTATAGGGGGATAATGTGGTAACTTAATTCAAGTTCCTTAACAGCAATCCAGCAACCTTACATGCCAGAGCCACCTGCAGCTCCAGTCCAAGCGCAGCCAGGATGGCCAAAGGTGCCGCATCAAGCACAATGACGTCCATCTGAGGGTTTAGGCTTCAGTGGGTTGAGGGTTTGGGGTTTGGGGTTTAGGCTTCAGTGGGTTGAGGGTTTAGGGTTTAGGGTTAAGGTTTCAGTGGGTTTAGGGTTCAAGGTTCAGGTTTCAGGCATGGATTCCTTTTTTAAGCGTCCTGATATGGTCCCAAGAATACTTCCCTAAACCCTGAACCCCCTGAAAAATTCACTCCCGATTTTCCTATGGAGCGCCAAGGAGCTCTTTCGGGGCTTACAACATCAACAGAGGCTTGCCCCCAACTCCAGACTTCAGACATCGAGGTTCAGAGTTTTGGGCTCAAGGCCTGGGTGAATTATGGTTGATAAGGTTTAGGGCTCAAGGTTCTGGCTGCAAGGGTTGTGCACTTTCGAGGTAGTTTCAGTCTCCAACCCCAAAGAAAAGCCAGCGGAAGACAAAGTCAGGCAAGTAAGGTGCCCTGTTATCCCTGAACCCTTAACCCGAAATATCCCTAAGCCCTACACCCAAAATATCCCTAAGCCCAGAACCCTGTTTCTCAGTTTCTCATGGCAGCCCCCCTTGGATTCGGGCGGGTTGGCCTGATAGCAGGTAAAGCGACCACCAGCTATCACCAGATCATGCCAGAACCTGGCTCTTGCTCAGGATTTAGGGTTCAGGGTTTAGGGTTTAGGGCCCTAAACCTGAAACACGACCCTATAAACCACTAAATCCCCCTACACCCACAGCTTCAAATCCCAAANNTTTGGGATTTGAAGCTGTGGGTGTACGACTTCCGGCGCTGGAGAAGTTAGGATTATTGGGTTACTGTTAAGGAACTTAAGCTAAGTTACCAAGGGTCTCCTTATCATAGTAAACTGAATCAAATTCAACCCAGATTATCTTTCTTTCGGGGTGGGGTGTCTGCGCTCTCTTCAGCAAAAGTAATGATGGCAAAGGCTACCTGGTACATGATCGTGGGTCTTCTTTGAACTAGCTGAGAGCGTTCTGGAGTGACTTGTCGGAGTTCAGGTTTTGACGAATTCTGTTCTTTCCTTCTACAGCTGAAAACTGTTCATCCAATCAACGTCCGAAGGTCGTCCGAAAAATCGCTGGCTGACTTGTGCTATATACAAACCTCCTTACGGAAGCCCTCTAAACCCAACCCTCCAGTGCCGCACTTACACCACCTTTGCTAATCTTTTTATGCATGCAACTGGTGCGAGGGCCCACGCGCTTTGCCAGAGAATGGCCCCAAACTCCCCACCCCACAAATGCCCCCAAACTCCAAACCCTTTTGGCACCGCAGTACCCTGCTATGAAAGGCACCACCAAAGCAGCGCGAAAGATGCGGCGCCGCCTGGCCCATGTCGGAATACCTGCGAGAAAGGCTTTAGGATGTTCCGTTTACATGCGGCTGACCTGTTGAAGACGGACAAGCAGAACTCCCACGCGGTTTTTTGGGGTTTAGGGGTTGGGGTTTAGGGTTTTTAAGCCCTGCCCTTAGGGCCCTTGAGATTCTTTTGGGCGGGGAATGCAGGAGTTTAGAGATACTTTACAGACACTCCGCCCCCGACAGCCCTAGACCCCCAGGCCTGAAGCCTATGGAGTCCTTGAAAGAGTTTAGACCCTAAACACTAAACCCTATAACCCCCTTTAAGGAATTTAGACTATAGCCCATGTGGATTCCTACATCCAGAAAGCTCCGATGCGCCTGAGGTAGCACAAGCTGCCCAGCCGCCAGGAAGGTCCCTACCAAAGCGAACACCTTTTGCAAGGCTCTCAGGGGTGTTTAGGGTCTAGGGTTTAGGTTTTAGGGTTTAGGGTCTGGGTTTTGGGATTGGGGTTGAGATTTTAGGGTTTGGGGCTTTGGGGCTGAGGGTTTATAAGTTTAGGTTTTAGGGCTTAGGGTTTACGGCTTTTTGAGGTATGGTGATTCACGAGTAGAAATCGTAGTTGCGGTAAGTCGGATCGAGAGAGGTGATGAAAGCATGGGTGCCTTTTCCTTAGATGCTAGATTGCGCTGTACCACGCCTCAGGAAAACTCAGCGAACGCCGAGAAAGGTCACTGACATTGTTGAACATCATACTTCAACAGTTAGATTTCGCGGCTTTGCATGGCAAATGGAAGCGAGACCTGGGGGATAACGCGACCAGAACACGCGGGTGAGGGCCCGTACCTTTGGTCAAGAGTTCGCGAAAAGGTGTTGCAAATCACCAGCGCATCCTTAATCTGCAGGTATAGACTCAGGGACATTGGTGGGCAGCAGCAGGCCGGGGCTGAAGATCCTGACATTTCGGTGCAAGGTACTGAAAAGATTACCGTGCTCTTGAAAAGCAAAGAGTTAACGTGGCGCGCCATGTTTTGAAAAGGCCAGGGTCATAGTGGGTGTTCAATTCAAGGTCCCTCTAATCGATAATCTCTACAGCCGCAAACCACACAGCAAGGTCCATGAGGGAGACGCCTCGGCAATCTCATCCCTGAACCAAAAACCCTTGAACTCCAAGCTCGTCCTCACATCCCCCCGGCACTATACCCTGAAGCCTCTGAAACAAATACCTCCTCCTCAGAACTAGTAACGGTAAGACGTTGAACAAGTTCACTCCTAGGTAGGTGGGGTTTTATTAATTTCAACTCCTGCACCCCGAATACCCGTCCACCCCACTGCAGCCTCTACCCCCAATTCAGGCGAGGGGAAGAACCGCAGCAACCAGGTACTCTCCAAGTCCTCAAAGGCAGCGGGCCACGTTGGTCGAGGGCGAAAGATGTGGGGAGCATTGATGAAGGGGTTTGGGTTTGCAGCTTATTTTGGAGTCCAACATTTGCTGGGTTGATCTTAAGGAACTTAAATTAAGTTACCACAATGGGTATATACAGGAAATAATATGGTTTCCTCAGGATAGTAACTTGAATTAAGTTCCTTAACCGCAACCCAGTTTGCGATTGCATGGCTTGTGTCGGCGTGGGAAAGCCGAGCTCAAGCTTTAGGAAAGAGGCTTAGCGCATAGCGGACTTTGCATCTGCGTAGTTCAAGATATAGGCAGGGTCCGCATTTGAGGGCGGAAACTTTGCTGGGGAAGGACGCCGACGATGACCAAATCATGCTAGTTTCCATGCATAGGGGGATCCCAATTTAGACCCTAAGAGAAAAAACTATAATCCTGATTATGAGGACCCACGAAAGGTACCCCCTAATTTTGGGAAACTCCCAAATGCCGCCTTCGACCCCCAGTATCATGCAATGCCTGCGGCCGGCTGAGCAAAGGCTGCAGACCAGACGAGCCAACGAGCCCAGGACACTGGCAGTAGAGGGACCTGGCATTCCGCAATCCTCTAGGGTTTAGGGTGTAGGGGTTTAGGGTTTGGAGGGTTAGGGTCTAGAGGTTTAGGGGTTGGGGTCCCCTAAAAACAACTCCCATATAGTCTTATCGTATATTGGGTGATTATCTATTGTAAGGGGTTCACTACGTGCATTCATCTCTTAAGTTTCTTCCATGGTTGCTAGCATCCATAAGATGCCACCTCTTGGGATGTATCATTCAAGGTATAGGGAAGGTTTAAACTTCAGTGCTTTCATCATCCAGCTACTATGCCCTCCCCACACATGCAAGGCCTTATGAAGGATTATTGGGTAGCATCAGCTTTTAAACGATAAAGCCCCACTCCAATCAACCCAATAGACCCTAAACCTTAAACCCTAAACCCGAGATCGCCAACCTCGAAGCCTCCATCCCAAATCCTGAACCTTAGCCCTACGCCCCAACCCTTCTTAAACACCCTGAAGCCCCTGAAGACGACGGCCAGGCTGGCGCGAACTGAGCAAGGTACACAGCGCTGAAGCCGCCGAGCACCCAGCTCAGCACCTCATGTTTAGAGGGCTTTGGGTGTAGGCTCAATTCTCAGAGAGTTTTCTCATCCTTGAAGAGATGTTGGCAACCTCGAGCATTTTGCGTTCAGGCCTTTCGTAGATATCTGCTATATGAACCACTAACCACGACATAGGGTGAGGTGGTTGTACTTTGCCCAGGTTGTAGAGTCCGAGTTCTTTGGGTTCGAGTTGCGGGGATATTCTTGTTCTTCTTGAAGATCCAAGACTTGAACAGGATCCTACGGTAGTCTCCTTAGACCTATAATACAAATTTTGTTTCTACTAATTCCTTCGGGTTATACAAAACTAGAAGTTAACAAGAATTCCTAAGGAGACTACAGCCTAAGTGATGTCAGGAGTCATGATAGGCCTGTAGCACATGCAAGTCTAAGCCCTCAAGGTTGAAATGCAGATGTTGGGGCCGAGATAAACAAATTTGTTTGGTATGTTAGGTTTTAGTCTTTGAGGCTTCTGTGCTACACCCTCTGTTGCCTTCTCCTCTCGTTGACGGTTTCAGGAGAGTGGCTCTGAAGCCACCTGGCTTCTTCTTGTAGCCCTCATCTATCTACATTAGCTAGTTTCCTGCCCATGAAGTGTGTCATCACCTCGGTCACATTGACAAGCCCTTACAGTTGTTTAGCAAATAACATTGAAGCTAATAACGAGCGAAAGAGAAACTCATTGAAAAGCGTGACATGACTCTTTTTCTGTTTTCTTTTTTTAATATTCCCTATCCACACAGAATACGCAATCAGTGGGACACGATAGCTCCCATTCTTGACGTGGTGCATTCGCACCCGCAGCAGGCAACGCATCCTGCTCCCCAGTCGAACTGTCAGGCACGGGGCCTGCAGATCTGTCGCACGGCTTTGGAGCTTAGGATTCAGCATGTCTGGCTGCGCATGTCATGTTTGCAATGACTTGCAGGGCGACGTCAGATGCAACCTGTTCAATGCATAGGTGTAGCATCATGAACACATCTTTCAGCTTTCACGCAACCACAACGGAGCAATGCAGGTCCCTACAGCACAAAGCCACCGCTAACAGAACCTCAGAATCCCGAACAAATTGCGGGCCGAATATCTTTCCTAGATCCTTAAAAGAAGCCCCACCGAACAATTCCTACAATCCTCAGCGTAGTCTCTACAAACGTGTTATCACCCCAAGCAATTTCTATGAAAGACTGGCACCTACTAGCAAAGGTTCCAACCATTATGTGGGGATTTTACTGCAGACTAACACCCCTAAACCCTAAGCCTGAAACTGGCTTAGGCTTCCAGAAGCCTGGGTCTTTTCACTTGTGGAAGCTCCTATGTCATGCGAGCTTCATGACAGTTAAGGGGTCCACGTCTTCTTGGCTGAGTTTTGCCTACTGTCAGGATCCAGGCCCGCAAATTCTGCTACAAACCCCGTAGATGACATGAACCCCTGAACCCTCAAAATCTTACCCCTCAGACCGTCAATGCCCAAACTCTCCAAGCCCTGGATCTCAAACTCTCAGACCCTGAACTATGAATTACTATACTGGGTTACGGTTAAGGAACTTAGTTTCAGTTACCATATTGGGGCAACCCGATTATTTACTACATATATATACACCCATTATGGCAACTTAATTTAAATTCCTTAACAGCAACCCAGATTATGAAACGCCAGTGAAAGCTGCGAGCCTTCGTCGGGCTCCGCAACGCCGGCCTTGGCGACTGGCACCGCCGGGCGCCGCAGCGGCGGCTCGGAGGCAGACAACCTGGCAGTCTGCGGGCTTCTCGGAAGATTGGGTTGCTGATAGGGTAATTTGGGGTAATGTAGGGTAATGTAAGGTAATATAGGGAAATATAGGGTAATATGAGGCAACATAAGGTAATAAAGGGTAACGAAAACGGAACTTAAATTTAGTTACTATAATATGCGAACCCTCGTTTATATACCCATATTAGGGCAATTGAATTGATAAGGTCCTTGACAGCAACTCGGAATGGTCAGTGCAGGTTTTGGGTACAGCTATATAGGGTTCAGGATGGTTGGCTTCAGGGATTAAGGCTTTTGAGGGGGGTTGGGGCTGCAATGGCTAGCTCAGCGTTCAGGGTTCAGATTGATAAATCGACATCCCTAGGCATCCCAGACATAGGCGGGATTGCGACATCTCATCATCATCATCATCATCCCAAAAGTGACTCTAAACCCTAAACCCCCAAAGCAAATAGAGGGATGCTTGTGGTTCTCTGAGGTTGTTGCACAATCCTTGAAATCCTATAGTCCCCCTTACGTAAATAGAATATGGGGTATATGGGAATCCTACTATAATATACCCAAAGCCATATTATTCTATCCACTTAAGGGGACTGTAAGCCCTACGGCCAACCGTAATACCTCCTGAAGCCTTACCCCCCAAAAACTCGGCCTCTCATATGCGGACTGCACTCGGCCCGTCAGCGGTGGTAGGAAGCAGGAGAGCCTAACTTGCAGAGCTTCCACTTATGGGCAAGTCTATGGTTTAGAGGTTGTTGGCTAATATTTGGGATAGTGGAAAATACAATTGAAATTACTATAACGGGTTACATAGCGATTATATGGGGAGTTAGCCCTAAACCCTAATCAGGCAAGTTTTTTGGGCCAGCTTACAAGCAATATCCCGAAAATCTGAAGACGATTGCGTTGAGTGCATAAGGCCTCAATTCACGTTCTGAAGCTTTCCAGGTTCGTTTAAACAACTTCCGAGCTTGATAAGGGTTAGGCGGTTAGGCAAGTAGTTCAAGCAGCGGTGTTGCAGGGCTTCAGAACTTGATCCATTTTTCCAATAATATGATGAATGGACATGGGTCCTTCTTGGGGAAGTAATGAAGGACTATACTGAACTACCAAGGAACCGCTATGTTCACATTTAATCGTCCATTGGTAACCCTCGTATTGACAGTATCTCATATGAGCTATAGTCACCCGTAATAACCCCTGGAATACTCCCCTATATAATAGAATCCCCTATATAACCCCCATTTAAGGAGTTTAGGCTATAGCTCATATGAGAATGAAGTCCCAGCTTGGCTTTTTCAATCTCCACATACAAAACTCTAAGTCCTGCATCGGAAGGGTTTCCCAAAAGCATGCCATAGTATGTTCATGTGGCAATACCCACAGGCTTTACTACCCCCACCTCTCGACACCAAGGCCAGAACTGGTCAAGATGAAGACTGAACCAATCACTGAAACCACCTAAGTCTCTACCCTAAACCCTAAACCCTAAACCCTAACTCATGGACGCCAAGACGCTGTCCCACAGCTCCAGCAAGGAAGACAGCCTCAAGGTCAAACAGGTTTAAGCTTTGCCGAGCCTTCCAAAAATCCATGCAACAAGTGCTGTTTGTCTGCCAACCCAAAGAACCCAGTTACCTCGCTGGTTGTTTGCTGTCCTGTCCTTTCTCCGATACAGGTTAGACAGGGACCTGCTATACGGACAGCTGCGTGAAAGGGAAAGCAAGACTGAGCAGGAAGGTGCTCTTTACACTTTGCAGGTCCAGCAAAAAATTGAAGATTCCAGTGGAGTTTAGGGCCGGAATTCGCTTTCATATGCTAGGAGTGTACGCTGTAGAAGGAAGGATTCCACGATAGCATTTTTGTTTATGGCCCCTCCCAAGAAGGACATAGCTTACGGAGTGGAGCTCAGGGTTTCGGGGTACAACACAACTAGAACTGCATTCGTACCATGTCAACACCCTGTTCAACTCTACCAACCTTCTCAGACCCCAGAAACAACCCTTGAGAGACAAGACACATATTGCCCATCGATAGACTCTGGACTCACACTAAGGAATCCGATAGTTGCTATCAAGATGGAGCCTGAAGTTATCATCCTAAACTTGATGGTTCAGCGCGTATAAGTTCTGAGCTTGCGGTTTCGAGTTTCGGCTTCAGGGTTTACACCCGGGAAAAGCTTTAAACCCTAAACCCTAAACCCCTCAACCCTAAACCCTAAACCCTAAACCCCCAAGCCTGAAACCCTGAGCTGCTAAGCTTTCGACCCCGCCTGGAGTAAAGTGAAGCCGGGCCGCCGTCGTGAAGCCATGCCGGATTACGTTTTGGTATGTAGGATTCAAGGTATGGGTAGATCATGGTGGGGGCTTTTGGGGCTTAGGGTTTTAGGGTTTAGGGTTTAGGGTTTAGGGGTTAGGGGTTGGGGTTCAGGGCTTGGGGTTTGGGGGTTTAGAGTTTTAAGGGCTAGGGTTTGGATGAGCGCAGTCTATGTATAAGTGTCTTCGTCTTCTTGTATGCTCCAACGCAACGCTTACACCAGTCTTACAAACACGAATTCATGAAGGGGATGCTGAGGGTTCTCCAGAATTCAGCGTGTATAGCAGCCCCTGTGCTTGAGCCTCACACATATGAAAGTTTCCCAAATGAGGGGCTCCTATTAGGGGTCTCCATAATAAGGGCCATAATATTTGGGGTATATATTGGGGCTCCTCATTCAAGAAAACTACCATATGTAGGAAGTTCTTACACTTGAAGCCCGCCGGCCCACAGCGCAACAAGCAATAGCATTGGCATAAACATCCCCGAAAACAGGATCCAAGAAGCCCCATGTAATCTCTCGGGCCCCATCCATTCAGAGCTTTAGAATGAGGGATCAGAAGCTGGTGAACTTGCAAGCTTAGGGTTCGAGGGGGATCAGTGCTTTGACATGCAAGGGTTAAGGGCTGTAAGGCTCCGGGGGCCTGAGGATTGGGGTGCAAGGGTCTGCTAGAGTTTAGAGCCCTAGAAGCTTCAGAAGCTTTAGAAGTATTAGGCTTAGGGCTTCAGAGTTGTGGGTTCCAGGCTTTGCGGCCAAGGTGTTTACTCTTCGGGGTGGAGCCATGGCCGACCTTCTGTCGGCCTAACTTCAAGCTGGAGCCATGGATGTAGTAACACTTAGTCCTGGGCCTATCCTGCAAAGTTCGTATGGTTTAGGATTTAGGATTTAGGGTTTAGGACTGTTGGGGCGGCTATGTGGAGACTGCCCGGGGGTTATTGGGTCTCCGTTAAAGGTTAAATTTGACAGCAGGGACTCCTCTTCTTTGCTACAAAGCGTAACATACCCATAGAAGAAAGCCACTAACACTATTGAGTGAATGTTTTGCCGCCTTGGGAAATAGAATGGTCGCAGAGCAGGTAACGATGGTGTTCAACACAAAGCCCCGTGACATCCCAAGAATACAGTTGTTTCTGCTAACGAGCCCAGACTAGATCCCTCCGAATCCGTATGGTGCGGAAGACAATATAGGCATAAAGCCTGACCCAAACACCCCGGCTTGAAAAGCCCTAAACCCTGTGCACCCCGCATACATATCGGTTCCTTACTACAGGGACCCAACCCAAATGGAGGTTTACGGCTGGGGGTCCCTCTTTGTTTCCTCGTATGGCTGATTATGTAGGGGGCTTATACTGGGGTGCTCCATCTGTGGAAACACCCGAATGCCTTTCGAGATCCGCCTTGGGCTTCTCGGGACTTCGCTCCTTTCCGCTTAGATTTCTAGGGTCCGGGAAGGGAGAGAGAGAAGTGGTTTGGAGTGGTAGGTCTAGGGTATCAGCTCCTTGCTGGCATCAATGTTTATGGGGATCTCTCATAGTGGGGTTCATTAGGAACCTAGGACTACACAGCAAACCCTTTTGGGACTCTATGGGGATGATGTCTGGGACTTTCTTTGCGGGAGCACGAGGTGGTGTGCTGATACTGTCAGCAGTCATAAAACCCTAAACCCTAGGACTTCGGGCTCAGGATTTGAGGTTGAGAGTCTAGGGCTTTGGGTTGAGTTTGCGGCTTGGGGTTGAGAGCTGCGCTACACGCTTCTTCCGCAGTGTCCTGGAGGAGCTCGATAGCCTCAGGGCCAGCCTCGACTCTCATACCAAGCTGCTCGAAACACTGGGTTGCTGTTAAGGAGCTTAAATTAAGTTACTATATTATCCCCCTATAATGGAGAATCAAATGGAAAAGAACATGGAAAATGAAATGGAAACTGGCGGAATATAGGGATTAAGGAACTTAA